>JAWPHD010010667.1:0-91405 GCA_037043455.1 Cyrtodaria siliqua
ATATTTTAGTTCCTATCTTATTCATTATAAGGTCTGTCTGAGCCTTGCATCATATTTTAGTTTCCTGCCTATATTCATAAGAATTTCGTATAATAGCCTTGCATCATATTTTAGTTTATTTATTATATAGTCTGTATAGCCTCGCATCATATTTTAGTTCCTATTTATTCATTATGAGGTCTGTAAGCCTTGCATCATATTTTAGAGTCCATATCTATCATTATAAGGTTTGTATAGCCTCGCATCATATTTTAGTTTCCTTCTATTCATTATATGGTCTGTCCTAGCCTTGCATCATATTTTAGTTCCTGCCTACATCATAAGACTGTTCGTATATAGCCTTGCATCATATTTAGTTTATTTATTATATAGTCTGTATAGCCTCGCATCATATTTTAGTTTCCTATCTATGTATTATATTGTCTGTTAAGCCTCGCATCATATTTTAGTTTCCTAACTGATTTATTATAAGTTGTGTATAGCAATACACCATATAATTTATCCATCGAGTGTATAGTAATATAATATAAACTTAATATGTGTAGGTTCCAGTTTCCCATCCGATCCTCCTTTTTAGGCGCTGACCCTAAACGATTTATTGCCAATAACTAATGAATTATTAATGTCTTAGTGAATTAAGGTTTATATCTGATTTTGTATCTGACAATCTCAACAAATACATATTTCCGTTACTAGGTCTAAAGGTACCAGCTGTGTCCCCCACAGCCGGCCCCCCAGCCCCCCACACACACTCCCCACTAAATAGTGGAAAATACCCCCATTCGCCAGTCCTACCTACCCTATTTTATTTAGCACTACTCTGGATCCACATCAAAAAATTATTTGGCCATCCAATCCGCCATTATAATATGGATTTCGCATTGGACTATGTTCCCTTTTTTTTCTTTCTTTTTTTCCAGGGGTTTTTATGTACGAGGAGAGACGGACACAGACGATATTTTGATAATTGAGCAGTCAGTCGCTAGTCCCAATAGTCGCTGACGCGAAAGAAATACCCAGTTGATGTTATCACGTGGATTGGGAACTCACTCCCGAGCCACTTACGGAAATATGTTGTATTAGATCTGCTTGTAAAGACATTAATTCCTGATGTTATTTACTTAACGCAGCTGTGTTATATCAGCTTTATATGTATTTTAAGGTTGTTGCTTAAAGGTATATGTTCCAAAGTCGTATTGCTCGCAAATTTGACAGAAATAGGTGTAACAGTCGGGGCAGGAACTTAGCATCTACGGAACACAGTCACCAAAAACACGCATTCAAAACAAACACACAACCAAAAGTGAAAATTAGAAGCAGTGGGGGAGGGGTGGGGGAGGGTGCGGGATAGGGTGCAGTGGCCGACTTTGCAATTACAAAAGCCATTGGGGGTGTTTCTTGTCCGCTTATTCCCTGACACCACAAACACATCACATAAACGTTGACAATAGAGGTACTGCCATTTGAACGGTCAGTGAGGTCAAACAGGTAGCTGGGGTACTAGGGCTGCCCGAAACCTCACCTTTACCTCTTGTAATCGCAGTAAAAGGGGACAGTTTACATAATGAAACCGCCAGCTATACCCTCCTCTAATCGGCATTTAAGTATAACACAAAGATGATCATGTATATATAAGAGAAATAAACCATTCAGGTCACGACTAGGCATGATTGTAGACAAACATCAAACATTTACTGTCCATTCCGGAGTCGGTCTACGTCCTGATAGTGTCCCGCACTCGATCAGGTTATCGTCCAATCAATGAGAAAAGCATAGCCTAGACGAACTTTACCAATCCCCCGTCCAATCACCAAACCCCTATCTCGCCGAACCGTAATTGTTGAAATCGCCGAAATCCCAAATCTTTGAACCCCCAATCTTCGAACCCCAAAACCGCCGACCCCATGATCGCTTTAGCCCTAATCGACGAACCCCTACTCTCTGCGGTCATTATGAAGGTGCAACATGTTATTATTAACAAGTGTTTAGTGTTACATAACTTAAGCTACTAACATCCATTATAACAAGCTGTGTCTTCACTTAGTTAGGCCAATTTTATATGATGGCGTTGGTTGTGAAATAAAGTGTTGTTGTTTTTTTGGTGGCAACTTTCAGTATATACTCATCATGACAACATCGACATGACATGCTCAATATAAAGTCAAGTCACATTGAAGGTCATTATATGGTTTAAATACTAATTTTTTTTCCACGAAAACTTAGTCAGAGCCAGTTTGTTCAAGGTCATTTATCTCGGTCCAAAAAAAACTTGTTATACCGACAAAGAGCTGACAGGCGACCCACGTGTTCCGCGGAATACGCCAATCTACCCAGAGTACAACTCGTTCCTCATTTGACTCCGTCAACCTTCAAAGGAAGTAGAGCGAACGGTTAAGGTCACCGTGATTATTCAAAAACGTTATGACGATGTTTATAATAAATCCTTTTGCGTGATCTGCAAAGATAAAATATAGACCTATATTAAATAATTTCAATTTTTATTTCTATGAGTTATTTTTTTTAGTAGTTTTCTGCTATCGAACTTCGGTTTAAAATGTTTACATATGCGTTTCGATTGAGGAGACCTAAGTACGTATTATTTTTATGGTAAAATAGTCCCGATTAAAACTAACTAGGTTTTCAATGCATAATTTCAAATCTTGCAAGACATCTAATTTGCTGATATTCTGAAAATTATATTTACACAAGAAATAAATAAGTTTCAGGCAAACATATTTCAATTTAAACAGGTTTTACCAAAATCTTGTAATTTAGTAGTTAGCAGAGATATATGTGAGTGCAATGAACGATAACTCTGCATGGAGATTGGGAATACTCGTCTAGTTTAGTCTAAGCAGGTTATCCAGGTATCCACGCGAGGGATTGAGGAATGCAATAGGGCTTTGTGCCCCAGACGGAGATGAAGGATTAAGTGTCCCCACCAGAACATGCCTCCGCCAGGGGAGTCGGCCGGGGTGGGGGGTAGGGTGCGTGAATAGGGTGCAGTGGCCGACTTATGCAATACAAAAAGCCATTGCGGGTGTTTCTTGTCCGCTTATTCCTGGATCCGCCGTCTGACCATGATGCCCCTGGACTTCCCATGTAGCTCCGCTCATGGTGACAGGCTGTAGTCGAAGACTGCGGAGCAATTTCAATATAGAACATTGTAATGCATGCGTTAGCATGCTTACCTTTTATTCGTGTGTGTTAATGACCGAAAATTGTGTACACCCACACATTCCGAACAGACATTATTTACATTTTCGGTAGATATTTTTATACTTTATATTATATCTGGATTTTGTATCAATCAGGGTATGTTGAACTAGTGCGGACACCAGTTGCATTATAATTACACCCACGATCACTGACCTCTTCGACGTCATTTTGATATTGTCATTCGGGCTTTCCTCGGATTCCTTCATAATTGCAAACTTATAGTCTAGATCATCTGCGACACTTGCTTGTTTTCAAGACAAACGTCTAGACTGATGGTTTTTCTAATAAAAAGTAATAAAAAGTTTGAAACCGCAGCCATTTTACCGAGATTCTGGTATCGTTTCTGATTGGCTGATACAGATGCACCTTCTATAGAAGATAGACAGAACGACAGAAAGACACTAAACTAATAAACAAAGCGGGAAACTTCATCATTATATCGACGAACTAAATGTGGATGGTCGAAAATACTTAAAGGGGGTACATCAGGATTTTTCTAGAAATATCTTAAATTATAAAAATGTTCCAATTCATGATAAAACACTTATATCCATCAAAATATGATGTTCGAACCATATTGCTAAGATTTAAACTTGGAATACACCATATAGCTAGGACGGAATCGGGCATAAAATGCTGAAATTAACCCTGGTGCGTCACCTAGGATAGCACGTATTACTGTACAGAATTAATTTCCTTGTAACTAAGGGGTCATTTTTAGCATCATTCATTACGTTTAGGCGCTTTAAAATAGAAAATATCTTTATTTGTCAATTTTAAGTCGGACCTCTAGACCCCTTTGAAAAGCCTGATGTACTCCCTTTAATGAAATAATAAATTACGGATGCGTGTTTCCGATTTCAATATTTTTTCTGCACAAAGGATCAAGACGTTTGTATTTAAATCAAGTTTCGAAGATGATCAAGACTAAACTTATAATGGCCACCCGATAGAGGGCGCAGTAATTCATCATTACGTGTGCTGATACAGATGCACCTTCTATAGAATATAGACAGAACGACAGAAAGACACTAAACTAATAAACAAAGCGGGAAACTTCATCATTATATCGACGAACTAAATGTGGATGGTCAAAATACTTAATGAAATAATAAATTACGGATGCGTGTTTCCGATTTCAATATTTTTTCTGCACAAAGGATCAAGACGTTTGTATTTAAATCAAGTTTCGAAGATGATCAAGACTAAACTTATAATGGCCACCCGATAGAGGGCGCAGTAATTCATCATTACGTGTGAACAGGACGATTCTTTATAGCAAAATGATTTTTGTTAAATTACCATTTTTTCAGCTGCAACTTATGTTCTATAAAACATTATACGGAGTGTTCCATAAACTCATAATTTATTTACCCTGCGAGGAATATTAAGATCTGCTATAAACCATATGTATACAACTTTTTATTTTTTATAATCTTGTAAACAATATATTGTGTTGACCTATTTTTAACATGAATCAAGTCCTGTTATTGTTTATAATTTTCTTTTATATACATTTTATGAATCTTGTGAAAAAACACCATTGTAAAACCATATTTATTTTTTAATATTTATTTTTAATACAAAGTCCCCCGTGTGGTTCCCGGGGTAGAAAACAACCACTGCAAACACACCGTCACGTGCAGAGGGGTAGGACCCCCCCCCCCCCCCCCCCCCCCCATTCATATTCATTTTGTCATTTATTGTTCATGCTCATTAAAGGTCTTTATCATGACCCCTGCATTCTTTCAGGTGCCATCTCGCTCACATCACTAAGAGCAGTGGCAGAAAAACAATAAACGTGGCTCCAGCGTAAATGGAGTTTATACGATAGAATTTGCAGCAACTCTGCAGTTCAGGGTGAGACGGTTCTAGGCCCATTTTCCATATTTTATCTCGATGTACATGGAGGATGAGCCTGGCATGTTCATGCCTGTTAGGCGCCATATAACCTTCCATGTGTTGGTGCGCCTTAAAACCGAATTCAATTCAATTCATATTAAGATCTGCTATAAACCATATGTATACAACTTTTTATTTTTTATAATCTTGTGAAAAATATATTGTATTGACCTATTTTTAACTCGATTCAAGTCCTTTTATTGTTTATAATTTTCTTTTATGTACATTTTATGAATCTTGTGGAAAAACACCATTGTTAAACAATATTTATTTTTAATACAATGTACACATTGTTTAAGGCTGCTGTCAGAGATCGAGTTAGATGCATAAATATTTTATTAAATTTCGTTATCCTAGATAAAAAAAACTATACAGCACTGTTGTAACATACTGAATTTGTACTTTGTGTATTGTAGAGGAATCTCGATATATTTTTGATAAACGGTTCTATTTATAGATTAATGTACGGTCCTATTTATACATTTGCGATTCTATAAATAGATAGGAGAACAGTAATATTCGTTATATTTGTTAAATCATTCAGAAAAATGATTTTGATTTGTTTTGAATGGTGTGTTACGTCATTTTAGCACATGTTAGGCCATATAATTATGACAGTGGAGTTTCTTTCTTCAGAAAATTGATTTATTAATGTATTATGCGACATGGCAATTAATGTAACAGCTACCGTTATAATCAACGGGCATTCATTGGGTGAACAAATCTTTAGGTATGAAACCACCAATTATTTTTGCCATTGATACCAGTGTCCAAATGTCACATATTAATGATTTGCTGAAACGTCAACGCACGTATGGATCAGGCATCTATGTAATTTTCTTATAGACATATAGTTTTCCACTTGAAAACCACCAGAAAAAGGTGGGGTCACAAGACGTGTAAGAAAGTTCTTGTTTGTTTACTAAACAGGTCAAGGGTACAGCTGTTTTCATTTACAGTTGTTCACAAAGAAAAAAATCTAGTAAAACCTATAAATACACTTCTTATACATTCAACAACAAAATCGAATGGTCCCCTAATTATAATGCCCATTTCCAACAAAAAAGGAGGGGTTACTTTTTATTATGGGAACTACAACTCCGATGTTTATATGTAATTGGTGGCGGTAAACCTCAAAGATATATGCAGCTGGTGATGGTAAACCTTGACGAACGGTTCAGTCAATATTGAAATTTTATTTTATATAACTATATGCCAGCAGGTTTATCTAGATGTAGATGGAGGATGAGCCTGGCATGTTCATCCCTGTTTGGCGCCATATAACCTTTCTTGTGTTGGTGCGCCGTAAAACCCCAATTCAATTCAATTCAGTGCTTGATAAACAGGTTAAGATAGTCCTATGTAAAGGGACATACGTCTCGTTAGTTTCGTTATTTTATCTACGTAACTTCCGTATTTGCAAATCGTTAATAACTGATTATTTTTACAGTTTATCTGCAGAGTATTAGTAATTATTACTATTATTATTGTTGAATAATATATTTAAACGAATGGTAATAACCAAGAAAAATTTAACACTTGAAATTGCATAACCTTTTATGTATTTATATGCACTGAAACAGGTTTAACGTCAACTTATTGCTGATGCTGGATTAATAAATGGAGGTACTAAAGTAATACTTCACGATTGTCGTGTGTACCTTTAATAAATACTTCACGATTGTCGTGTGTACCTTTAATAAATACTTCACGATTGTCGTGTGTACCTTTAATAAATACTTCACGATTGTCGTGTGTACCTTTACTTCACGATTGTCGTGTGTGCCTTTAATAAATACTTCACGATTGTCGTGTGTACCTTTAATAAATACTTCATGATTGTCGTGTGTACCTTTAATAAATACTTCATGATTGTCGTGTGTACCTTTAATAAATACTTCATGATTGTCGTGTGTACCTTTAATAAATACTTCATGATTGTCGTGTGTACCTTTAATAAATACTTCATGATTGTCGTGTGTACCTTTAATAAATACTTCACGATTGTCGTGTGTACCTTTAATAATACTTCATGATTGTCGTGTGTACCTTTAATAAATACTTCATGATTGTCGTGTGTACCTTTAATAAATACTTCATGATTGTCGTGTGTACCTTTAATAAATACTTCATGATTGTCGTGTGTACCTGTAATAAATACTTCATGATTGTCGTGTGTACCTTTAATAAATACTTCCTGATTGTCGTGTGTACCTTTAATAAATACTTCACGATTGTCGTGTGTATCTTTAATAAATACTTCACGATTGTCGCGTGTATCTTTAATAAATACTTCACTATTGTCGTGTGTATCTTTAATAAATACTTCACCATTGTCGTGGGTACCTTTAATAAATACTTCACGATTGTCGCGTGTATCTTTAATAAATACTTCACGATTGTCGTGTGTACCTTTAATAAATACTTCACGATTGTCGTGTGTACCTTTAATAAATACTTCACGATTGTCGTGTGTGCCTTTAATAAATACTTCATGATTGTCGTGTGTACCTTTAATAAATACTTCATGATTGTCGTGTGTACCTTTAATAAATACTTCATGATTGTCGTGTGTACCTTTAATAAATACTTCATGATTGTCGTGTGTACCTTTAATAAATACTTCACGATTGTCGTGTGTACCTTTAATAAATACTTTATTATTGTCGTGTGTACCTTTAATAAATACTTCATGATTGTCATGTGTACCTTTAATAAATACTTCATGATGGTCGTGTGTACCTTTAATAAATACTTCATGATGGTCGTGTGTACCTTTAATAAATACTTCATGATTGTCGTGTGTACCTTTAATAAATACTTCATGATTGTCGTGTGTACCTTTAATAAATACTTCACGATTGTCGTGTGTATCTCTAATAAATACTTCACGATTGTCGCGTGTATCTTTAATAAATACTTCACGATTGTCGTGTGTATCTTTAATAAATACTTCACCATTGTCGTGGGTACCTTTAATAAATACTTCACGATTGTCGCGTGTATCTTTAATAAATACTTCACGATTGTCGTGTGTATCTTTAATAAATACTTCACGATTGTCGTGTGTATCTTTAATAAATACTTCACGATTGTCGTGGGTACCTTTAATAAATGCTTCACCATTGTCGGGGGTACCTTTAATAAATACTTCACGATTTTCGCGTGTATCTTTAATAATTACTTCACGATTGTCGTGTGTATCTTTAATAAATACTTCATGATTGTCGTGTGTACCTTTAATAAATACTTCACGATTGTCGTGTGTATCTTTAATAAATACTTCACGATTGTCGCGTGTATCTTTAATAAATACTTCACGATTGTCGTGAGTATCTTTAATAAATACTTCACGATTGTCGTGGGTACCTTTAATTAATGCTTCACCATTGTCGTGGGTACCTTTAATAAATACTTCACGATTGTCGTGTATACCTTTGATAAATACTTCACGATTGTCGTGTGTACCTTTAATAAATACTACTTCACGATTGTCGTGTGTACCTTTAATAAATACATGTACTTCACGATTGCCGTGTGTATCTTTAATAAATACTTCACGATTGTCGTGTGTGACTTTAATAAATACTTCAGTCGTGTGTACCTTTAATAAATACTTCACGATTGTCGTGTGTACCTTTAATAAATACTTCACGATTGTCGTGTGTACCTTTAATAAATACTTCATGATTGTCGTGTGTACCTTTAATAAATACTTCACGATTGTCGCGAGTACCTTTAATAAATACTTCATGATTGTCACGAGTACCTTTAATAAATACTTCACGATTGTCGTGTGTACCTTTAATAAATACTTCACGATTTTCGTGTGTACCTTTAATAAATACTTCACGATTGTCGTGAAATACTTCAGGATTGTCGCGAGTACCTTTAATAAATACTTCACGATTGTCGTGTGTACCTTTAATAAATACTTCACGATTGTCGTGAAATACTTCACGATTGTCGTGAGTACCTTTAATAAATACTTCACCATTGTCGTATGTACCTTTAATAAATACTTCAGTCGTGTGTACCTTTAATAAATACTTCACGATTGTCGTGTGTACCTTTAATAAATACTTCACGATTGCCGTGAGTACCTTTAAACTAACAGAGTCAATCCTTACAACCAGTTAGTCTGTGATTTTGTTTTCATTTATACTTCTAGATCTGTTTGTTTTTTGTTTTGTTTTATTTTGAGTTATTGTTTATGATTGTTCATGATTATTTTCTTATTTCTCACGATTGTATTTAGGGAAAAAAAGAGATGCCAATAAATATTATTACTATATATTGTCTTGCTTTATTTCTTTTATTTCTTTAAATGGATATAATGGTGTTTAGAGTAGCTAGCTTTATTCAGGAAATTGTAAAATATGGCATTTATATTTATTGAATGCGATGTTTAAAGGGGTCGTTAACAGCAATGCTGAGGTAAATCATACCCATATGGAAAGTGAATTGCTGCGCGCGCGAGAGAGAGAGAGAGAGAGAGAAAGAGAGAAACACACACAGAGAGAGCAGGACACGTGAGATACAATGACCTATAGTATGTGTTATAGGATCTAATTGTCCTCACTATTTGTGTTTACTTAAAACTCATTTATCTCTTTTGTCTTCATCATGATCCCTGCATTGTTTCAGGTGCCATCTCGCTCACATTAAAAGAGCAGTGCCAGAAAAACAATAAACGTGGCTCCAGCGTAAATGGATTTTCTACGATAGAATTTGCTGCAACTCTGCAGTTCAGGGTGAGACGGTTCTAGGCCCATTTTCCATATTTATCTCGATGTACATGAAGGCCTGGCAGGGTTCGACACTAACTTTTTTAAACGGGTAGTCCGGAGGACTAGTGACTTTAAATATTTAGTAGTTCTCCTGAGAACTAGATGGTCCTTCCAAAAAACGGTGTATTTAGCAACACCAAATGCAGGTGTATAACCGGAGACAAACTTCAAAGTGAACAGTGCCAAAAAAACGTTTCGTCTTGAAGATACCAACTGAAATCGTAAAACTTTATTTATTTTTTCGTTTCTCCCCAGGCAGACTTTCACAACCTGACTTATATGGTGATGTGATTTATAAACTTCGTAAGATTCTTTGTCATGATCACTTTTATACTATCTTTGTTAAACTTGTTAAAAAGTTTATCCAAAGCGGTTATGACCCTATCATTTTGCAACGTACTGCATGATTGGTGGTGGACCCTTTTACAGTTCGCCACTATGCTTTCCTCTTTAATTGTACGATGACCGGACGGGCTGTGGACCCTATGATGACGCCTACCTAAAGCCCATTGGGACGGTGGCGTTGGATGTTTTTCTATGATCTTTCTTGTCGTGCCCTTAATGGTTTTATTCTCTTGTTGCTCTGGCTTCTGCCAAGTCATTGAGTACCTTCACTGTGGCTTTCTAGGCTATTGTTGTTTTTGATTATATTTACACGAGCATATTTGTGTTTTACTTATATTGCCTATTGATGCTGCTTTGTTGGTTAGAGATTAGACCATAGCGGGGATTCCTTTATTTACACTGTCCTGTTTTAATGGGATGACAGTAGAGTAAGTGTGAAGTTTGGTGCACCCTAGAACCGGTTTAACCCCCCAGTGGCCTACTTTGCCACTGACCGTTCCAAGGCGGTTGCCCTATTGTCAACCCTTTTGTGTTTGTGATGTCGTTTGCATTTATTATTACTTTTGCCTTCTTGTTTGTCTGTTTGTTTCTGTGTTTTGTGGTTGACTGTCCTCCTTGAATGCTACTTTCCCTGTCCGATCTTTTTATATTTCTTCCATCAGATTTAGATGCATTTTTAACCCTAACCAACTTGACACATGTTGATCGAATGCAATATTATTCTGGTTTTCGTTTCATTTTTATTGAAAAATACTAATTACCTCAAACTTATTTTCCAGTCATACCCGCATTGAGTAAGAAAACACAAAATCATTACCTAATCCATAGACATAGATAAGTTATTGATGGCTATGACTAATCGTAGGATTCAACACATTTCCGTTGATTTCTCTCGTCTATAAAGCAATCACAAACTCGCTTTATACCAAACACATTTCTTTATTTCATAATTAGCCGTCAATAAAACACACAATAGAAGTTTGCGCGTTTGCTTATTGACCACCGCCGCAAAGATTCTTTACAACTGTACCGATACAATTATAACCGCCTTTTAAATTTGTGTGTGTGTGTATAAGCGTTTATTTAACCTCGCTGTATTGCACTAAGCATTTTAGCGAGCAGACCTCGGTTTACAGTCTCATCCGAAGGACTGGTAAGGTAGGAAATACTTTTGAAATATTTCGATAATTAACCCAAATTCGGTCTAGGCTGGGATTGAACGCGCGATCCCTGGGTTACTAAGCCGCAATGCTAACCATTACACCACGGCGCTACCTATCGCAGGAGAAATCAGTTTCAAAGTATCTCGTCTAATCATAACCCCGCCCTTGCGCAGTAGTTTGTAGTACGATTTTTAATTATTCACCAAGCGGAAAAATACGATGGTTTTGATTGGTTTACTTAAATAGAATGCGCATATGATCCCAACTGATATAATCACGTGATCGCCTAACGAGCAAACATGGCAGTTATATTCACATCTCGCCTCATTTTAATCGCTAATTAGGCTTTTGCCCTGATTAGATAAGAGTCGGGTTGTTATTTAATGTAATGGTATTAAATAAGGTTCTTGTGAAACACGCGCTGATTGTGTATTTTAGAGGGTTTTGTTAATTATGAGGTTAGTCATATTTGAAATTGCCAAAATTGACCCGAAAATGACGGCGACTAAAATTTCGCCCCACATGGATAGAAAAGCGAAGTCGGCCAAATCATAGCGAAGTTTGAAGCGACTTCGCCTAATCGAGTGACCCTGGCCCTATATTAGGAATGTGTAATTTACGGCCGTAATATCTATAATGGGGCTCGAAAAATTACTGGTCCGACGGACTAGCCAACTTTCACGTTTAGGTAGTCCTCCTGAAAAACAGGTTGGCACAGTACTAGCGGACTAGCGTTTGTGTCGAACCCTGCCTGGCATGTTCATGTCTGTTAGGCGCCATATCACCCTTTCATGTGTTGGTGCGCCTTAAAACCCAATTCAATTCAATTATATCTTTTGTCAAACATATCTTGTTGGAATGTGTAGACTTTGATCCTATGCGACAAAGATACTACACAGCTAATACTTTGAAAGAGTATACCATAGCTTTTAGTCTTGTTTCAGATTCCCTTAAAGAAATCAGACTTTATATATAATATTTTCCTATATATATTAACTTGTTTAACAATCCCGTTGGCGGGCATTTGTTGATTTTCATATATACATAGTTTATATTGCTACCATATCATGGACGTTTCGTACCTTGGACGTTTCCTACCCTGGTTGTTTCGTACCCAGTTTTGGGTACGAAACGTCCAATGTGTAGGACATTTCGTATCCTACAACTGGACGTTTCGTACCCTGGCCTTTGGACGTTTCGTACCCTTCCGTTGGACGTTTCGTACCAAATTCGTTTTGTTGAATTTGATGATTTTTAATATAGACGTATACACAATAGACGGAAGCTGGTATACAAATACACAAAACCTACTGCAGACAAAAGAAATTTTGGTCAAATTGTTAGAATGCGTGAGGACGTAGAATGTATTCTTACTGTATTATTACTGTGTTTGATACCGTTGTAAGCGATTCGCTTCTTAGAGGTACTTCTTGATTGTGCTTTCTCAAACTTTTTATGCTTTTTTGTCTTCCGATTGTTAAATGAAACTTGGAGAAATAGCAAATGCAAAATATTAAACCTTTGGCTCGTGTAGTTCCAGAGAAGTAGATTTTTTAAAAAGGTTTTCCGTATACAAGCCTATGTAAAACTGTGACCCCTGGGGTGGGGCCAAATGTGACCCGGGTGGGGCCAAATGTGACCCCAGGGTTTAACTTGGTTAAGGACCATAATCTTATATTAAATGCAAAATATTAAACCTCTGGCTCTTGTAGATATATATGTATTTTGGGGTTTCTGTTGTTATTTTCGTCTCACTCTGTTTTGCCTCAAATTACAACAGAAACGCCCCTAAATACATATATAATAAATCACCATTTTTCATGGTGTTTTACTTGATTTATTAAAACCTTTTTAAAATAGGGGTAGAGAATATTGCAAGTTTAATTTTTTTTAAAAGTTATCAAAATATGATTTAAACCTTAATACGTCTAAATCTGAGACACTCAGCGTTATACGACTTTAACCTCCAATAATCGTTCATTTTTCTAATTGAAGCTGCACCGCAACCAACACACACTTGATATTTTGCAGAAGTGCCTTTTTTACATATTAGACACGGTAATGCTTGACTTGTTTTTAATCTATATTTATGCAAACTGCAATAATTAGAATCTTTTGTTGGCTTATTTTTACATGGATTATGCAATCCAATTTTAAGAAATTTACAAACATTGATTTCCATTGTCTATTTTGTATATAATTATTTTTATATTTAATAAAAATGTTTTAAATATATAAAAAATAAAGGAAATGGAAAAAAACGAAGAGACTATAAGAAAATTATTACGCCTGTTTGATACAGGTGTAATAGATAAGCAAACACTATCTAACGGTATAAATGCATTAAAACCTTTTAAAGAAGTTCCAAAGGAAACTCCAAAAGAGGTTAAATCTCAAACATTAGAAAATTTACTCAAAAGACGACGTGCTAAAAAACAACGTAAACGAGAAAAGCAGAAATATGATAAATTACAAGAAAATGTTATAAATGAACACAAGCAGAAATATGCTAAATTACAAGAAAATGTTATAAATGAACTAAAACAAGTTTTTCAAGATAGAAAATTAAAACTGGTTGACAAACCAATGTATGGCTATTTCAAAGCATACGAGATATCTGCCGAAAAATACAAAGACCCTCAAAAACTATTTCGTGATAAAAAATCCATTATCACAAAACAAATAAGCAAAGAGCTGACAAAGATGAATGGATTAAAGTTTCAATTAGGTCTCACTGTAAATTTATTCAAAGATGATGGTGATACCAAAAAATACACCACAGCAGTATTACACAGCGAACAAAATGCAATCTTAAACTCTGAAAAAATAAATGAGTTTTACGATGAATTATCTGCAAATATACAAGAGAGCCTTGAAAGATTTACAAACACAGCATCCGGATTATAAATTGATCACTGTGTTACGTTTTACTTAAATATTGCAAAGTATGAACCATTAAAAGGTTCTTCATATATTCCTTTGTCTAAAGCAGTATCTCATAAAAAAGCAATAATTAATGTTAATAATGAAGATAATAAGTGCTTGGAAGTGGCATTGGTTTCTGCTTTGTGGCCTAATAAAAATAATCCAACTAGGATATCTAGTTATAACAAACACATGGGTAAGTTGAATATGGATGGTATTGATTTTCCCACTCCAATTTCTCAAATAACCAAAGTAGAAAAACAAAATAATCTTGCTATTAATGTTTATGGGTATACCATAACAGGAAAAAATAAAAAGGTATCTGTTTTTCCATATAAAATATCAGAACAACCAAAAGATATTGAACGAATTAATTTGATCTTAATATCTGAAGACACTGAGGTTGAATCAGAGAATGAAGATGATCCAAATAATGAAGAAGGAATTATAGATGACAACTATAACCCTGATGATTATTCCAACAAACCAAAAAAATTAACAACAAAATATCACTATTGTTGGATTAAAAATCTGAATAGACTACTCTGGGATCAAAACAAACACCATGGTCAAACTTACTTTTGCGATCGTTGCCTTAACGGCTATTCTGGAAAAGGACTACTTACCAAACACAAAGAAGACTGTGATGGTATCAACAAAAATTCTTGCAGAATAGAAATGCCGCAAGAAGGTAAAAATACTGTAAAATTTAAAAATCACCAAAATCAGATGCCTGTGCCTCCTGCAATATATGCTGATTTTGAGTGTATAATCAAACCGCAATCAATCAAATTTGGAAAGAAATCTGAAATTCAAAATGTACACGAAGTTTGTGGTTTTGGATACCAGGTTGTCAGATATGATGGCAAAGCTGAAGAACCTGTTATTTACAGAGGTGAAGATGCTGTTGAAAAGTTTTTAAATCACTTAGAATGTGAGAAGAGCAACATTAATAAAATATTTGCTCACCCAAAACCCTTAATCATGACGCAGCAAAATTAGGAAGATCATGAAAAAGCAACACATTGCTGGATATGTGAGGATGAAATAAAAAATGATAAAAACGGTAAAGTAAGAGACCACTGTCATTTTAAAGGAGAATACAGAGGTGCAGCACATAAAAACTGCAACCTAAAACTAAAAATAAAACCAAATAAAACAATCATCCCTGTTGTATTTCACAACCTCAAAGGATATGATAGTCATCTCATCATGCAAAAAATACATAAAATGACAGGTAATATTACATGCATTCCAAACAACGCTGAAAAGTATATTTCATTTAGTGCCGGACAACTTAGATTTTTGGATAGCTTTCAGTTTATGGCTTCGTCTTTAGAAAAATTGGTTGATGCAACAGGCACATCTGATTTTGAAATTACCAAAAATCAGTTTAGACAAACAAATTTACCTTTGCGGAAAGGTATTTACCCGCATGAATATATGGACAGTGTGGAAAGATTTAAGGAAACAAAATTACCACCTATAGAAACTTTTTACAGTTCAAGTAAAAGTATAAAGCGCAAAGATTACGAAGATTATGAATATGCTCAAAAACGATGGAAAGAGTTTAACTGTAAAACTCTTGAAGACTATCATAATTTATATATAAAGCCTGAACTTTTACGAAAAGGTGTTTATCCATACGAATATATGGACAGTATGGAAAGATTCAAGGAAACGCAATTACCGCCTATAGAAAAGTTTTACAGTAGTCTCTCAGATGAAAGTATAAGTCAAAAATATGGGAAGAGTTTAACTGTAAAACTCTTGGAGACTATCATGATTTATATCTAAAAACTGATGTAACTCTGTTAGCAGATGTGTTTCAAACTTTTAGAAAAAACATGTATGAATGCATATAAACTTGATGCTTTACATTACTATACAGCACCTGGATTATCTTGGGATGCTTTACTTAAACATTCAAAAATAAAATTAGAACTTTTAACAGACATTGACATGCACTTGTTTGTAGAAAAAGGTATGCGTGGTGGAATTAGTATGGTATCAAAACGATATGCAAAAGCAAACAATTTACATGTAGCTGATTATAACCCTAACGAGGAAAACAACTTTTTAATGTATTATGATGCAAATAATCTTTATGGGTGGGCAATGAGTCAGCCGCTTCCATGTTTTGGCTTTAAGTGGGTGGAAACGTTGCCAGAGCCAAAAGAAGGAAAAGGATATTTTGCAGAAGTTGATTTGGAATATCCTAAAGAACTCCATGAATCTCATAATGACTATCCACTTGCACCGGAAAGATTAGCAGTGAAAAAAGAATGGTTGTCTGAATACCAGACAGATCTGTTAGAAAATAATAGCATGCTAAATACAGAACAACTAGTCCCCAATCTTATGGACAAAGAAAAATATGTGACACATCACAAAAACCTGGAACTGTATTTATCTTTGGGCATGAAACTAAAGAAAATAAACAGAGTATTAGAATTCAATGAAGAACCATGGATGGCATCATACATAAACCTAAACACAAAACTTAGGAAAAAAGCTAAATCAAAATTTGAAACAGATTTTTACAAACTTATGAACAACTCTGTGTTTGGCAAAACAATGGAAAATCTACGCAAGCGGACTGATATAAAACTAGTCAGAACTGACGGCTCTGAAAATGAAATGATAAGAAAAATAATAGCCAAACCCAACTTTAACAGGCGTATAAAATTGTCAGATGAATTGTCAGCAATACATGTAAACAAAACGAAATTAACATTAAACAAACCAATCTATGTTGGAATGTCAGTATTGAGTTTATCAAAGTACATGATGCATGACTGGTACTATAATACCCTAAAGAAAAGGTACGGAGATGACTGTACTTTATTATACACAGACACTGACAGCTTGCTGGTAGAAATCAAAACAAAAGATGCGTACAAGACATGGTTGAAATGAAAGATGAGTATGATCTAAGTAATTATCCTGAAAATCACCCAATGCGTGATGATACAAACAATAAAGTATTGGGTAAAATGAAAGACGAATGTGCTGGTGTTGCTATAGTTGAGTATGTTGGATTAAAACCCAAGCTATATTCCATTTTGAGAGCAGATGAGCAGGTTATTGAAAAAGTAATAGATAAAATGAAAGATGAATGTCCTGGTGTTCCTATAGTTGAGTATATTGAATCAAGACCCGAACTATATTCTAAAGCGGATGAGTTAAGATCCGGACTATATTCTATTTTGAAAGCGGATGAGAAGATTATTAAGAAAGCAATAGGTAAAATGAAAGATGAATGTGCTGGTGTTTCTACAGTTGAGGATATTAGATTAAGATCCAAACAAGATTCTATTTTGAAAGAAAATGAGCAGATTATTAAGAAAGCAAAGGGTGTAAAAAAATATGTAGTCGAAAAACACATAAACTTTGAAAACTACAAGAATGCATTGTTTGGCAAGAAAAAATACACCCATAAAATGAATATGATACGATCAATAAAGCATCAGATATTTGGCGTAACAGTAAACAAATCTACATTATCACCATTTTACTCAAAAAGATACATCCGAGAAGATGGAATTACAACTGATGCACATATTTTCTATAGAAACTTATGAATTTGGGTATCAGCAGGAACAATAAGTAATTCTTCTTTGACAAATCCTCTTTGAGGCGCTGGTGCTTTCAAATAATAAACTCTTATGCCTTGCGTCACCATATAACTTTTAATCTTGTGAATATCTACACTCCACATTGGATCAGTTGCTCTGCGTCTTCCACCTTCTTGTTCCCCGGGTTGATATAAATATCTTACACTTGCATTCATACAGATAGGATCACCTTTTAGTATTTTTGTTTCAACAGGAGGAGGCTTTTTTGTTTCCGCATTTATTGCTTTAACAACTTCTGGTAATCTCTTTACCCACTCTCTGTTGCGTTTTTGCGAATCTATTTCTTTAGCATACTGATAACCAAACAATCTTTCAGCTAATGTTCTGTTAAATCTTTCCACTAAAGCTTGGTCTCTGTATTTCTGTTCTGCCTCGTCTGATATTTACTTTGTGTTTTGCCATCAACTGCGATACTGCACCCATAAATTCTCTGCCTGGATCCACTTGTAATAATTTTGGATATTTCAAATGCCGACTGTATATTTTCTCAAATGCTTTAGCAACTTCTTTACTATCCTTGGAAGTCAGTGGCTCTGCTTCTTTATATCTACTTGCAATATCAACAACAGTCAACGCATATTTTACATTAAAATATTTTGATACTCCCATCACATACAAGTTAATAAAAGAATTGCCTAAAGTCTTGGTCATGCTTGCCCCAAGCCTTGCTTCATATCTGCAGTAAAGTTTAATTTCATCCGGGGGCATGCTATCTATATTCGTGAGTTGGATGTCTTTACCCAAATATTGACGGCTACCGCCGCCAGCCACTATGGCTGATAATCTTTCTTTTTTTGTTTCTTGTTGCTTTGATTCATCACGTTCCGTGAAACCTTCCGATATATCTTGTAATAGTTATTCCGCATTCATTTTTATATTAATAATTTTATTTTTTATCTTGAAATAAACATAAAACATAAAACAACCAGCTGCGATATTCAGGCAACTAGTAATTGTTAGTACTGTTAATAGCATTGTTATTAATATTGCTATATTTTTATTAGCATTGTTAATTTGCTGCAAGCATTGCTATTAACATTGCTACTTTGCTATGAGCAATGCTACTTTGCTATGAGCAATGCTATAAGCATTACTCTATTTTTTGATATTTCCATTATATGTTCATGTCAGTATTGCTACTTTGCTGTTAGAAAAAAAGCATTGCTATTAGAAATTATTCAACCCAATAACCAGTTGGTTGGTCAGTCCTCAATATTAACTTGGAATATTTAGTCTAAAGCTTGTCTTATTCTGGTTCTCTCCTCCAGCGTTGGAATAACATCATTCTCTCTCAAACAATTTTCATAACTATCTCTGTCCTTGGTGTAAAACATACACAACCATTTTTCTTGCTCCCTTAAATCTTTCAATACAGAATTATATCTCTGTGAAATAACCCACACAGATTGTTTGGCGTGGCGACCAGAGAATGCCAACTCTGATAACATATCTTTTTTCTTTGTTAATTCTTTTGTGGCGGAGCAATCATCAATGATGTATAGTGTGGGCTTGCCAGCATATTGTTTGAACAAGAAACGCAACAGTTCTTGTAACATTTCTTTGCCTTTGCTAACGGGATTGACAATTATTATTTTTTTATCTCTCGGGTTTTTCACATCTCCTATCCAGGATCTATTTTTATAAGCCTCGTTCCACTCTATGGTTGGATACAATATAATTATATGTTCAAACACTCCAACATACTCTTGTTCAAGTATGTCAAGAACAAACTCTGTTTTGCCGCAGCCTGTCTGACCACAGATAATGGCACTGTGTGAATATTTAGGATATTTTTGTTGCAAACTAGTATCCTGCTTCTTTGAATCTTCCATCTTCGAAATTGATTTGCGCATCTTGTATTATGTATATATAAATATTTAAAGATTGATCTGCATCTGCTTTTTTATTAATCAATATCGTTATGCCTTCACTGCCGTTTTCTATTCTTCTTCCACTGCCGTGTAATAAATTGTCATCACATGTTCTAAGGTCAAGCCACAGAGCATATGATTTTGTCAGATAAGTCTCAAGAGAAACATTGGTAAAGTTTAAGTCCCTCGCTACTATTTCTGTCTCTTTGTTTCTTTTTGATGTCAAGGCAAAATATTTGTTGATTTCATCCCAATGTTGATATGCCCTCATGCCCTGACTATACAACTGATTTGGTACTCCCTCTATTGTCATTTCAACCTTTTCAATCTTTGGGTTGTAATAGGTTTCTGTGCTTGTTCTTTCTTGGTCTTCAAACAGCATTAGAATACCTTTCATGCTCCGTGCTGGTACATTAATGTTGATGTTCCAAAGAGTTTCAGATTTGTTTGCTATTATTTTTCTATGTCGCAAGATACGATCATACATAAATGACATCTTACCATTGGTTTGCTGTCTTATTTGTCTGGCTAATTCAACATCACTAACCGTATCAAATTCCAAGCAGATATTTTTTATTACATAAGATGCATCAGCATCACTGCTTTTGATAACTTTGTTATAATCGTTAAACGTAAATTCATATTCTAACCTATCACCAAGCCCCGCTTGATAAAATGGCATATGACTTTCTAACATTTCAAAGTCCAGTGGAATGCAAAATCTATTTTCATAAGCTGCTGCTATAGCTTCATCTTCGGTGTCTGAGGATTTATCTCCCGCACCAACTCTATGTTTTAGCATGTTTGCTTTACCAATACCTTGGTAAGCTGTGTTTAATCGTTCGGTAGGGCTTTTCCATAAATCTACATAACAATGATATATATCACTGTCATCTATTGACATGACTTCATTGCCACTTATTCTTATTGTGATTTTTTTCACAATTGCTCTACCCAGATTCTGGTATAGAGTAGTGTTGGGGTCTGTTCTGCTTTTAAGTTCTATTTCAAAGGCAAGAAGAACAGTACGAGGAACTATTACATCATTAGTTCTTAGATTGGGAAATCTTACAAGCAGTTGCTGGTTTTGGTCTATTGTTGATGGATTATTAGTTATTACTACACTTGTGCGGATGCCCTTGGCACCATGAGGTTCTCTTAGTTTTCTATGAGGGTTGAGTTTGTTTCCGTAAGCCGACATTGTTTTTATTTTTTAAATATATTTTTTAAAATTAAATAAAATAAACAATGGCTGAAGGAGGATTCGAGTTTGACAATCCTGCGTTCGATCCAGATGTTTATGATGAATATTATGATGATAATTTACCAATGGTGCCTGATGAGCCTGTTCTAAGAAGTCTTCTTAATCAAAGCGACCATATTGCTGAACTCAGGGGAGAGCTGGCAGAATCCACACTTAAAATATACAAAAAAAATCTTGTAAAATCCTTTTATAATGAAATAGAAAAACGATATAAGATGGCACCGGACAAAATGGATTATGACCAGTTTAAAGTATCAGCTAATGGCAAAACATTATACTGGGATGTTGGTGATAAAAAAATAAGAATAACTGCCGAGCGAGGATCTTTTACATTTCTTGCTCTTGGTTCTTTGGCAAATGAATATAACAGGGTTATTGGCTCTGGGGGAACAAGGGCGGTAAGACAATTTTTAAATTTACCGGAGTATGACAGTAAAACAAAAGTATCACAGGAAACTCGACAAAAGTTGGAGAGCACAAGAAACGATTTACCAGATAATGTGAATGATATTACATTACAAGATCTTTCACATGTTGCTAATGACACAGCACAGTCAATGGAGAGTGCTCTCCATGACTGGGATGTGATTGAGCGTCCTGATGCTGAAACACAAACAAATATAGACAAGCGTGAAATGGATGGAATAGTAAAAGCGATGACAACTGTCAAGGAAGAACTCACCAATAACGTGGCAAAACTCACACAACTTGATAAAGACATAACAAGAGAAAAACAAAAGTTAGAACAAGCTAAGACTGACGATGATAAATTCCAGATAAAAAGAATTAGCGATCGCACCAAAGACCTTGAAGTTGAAAGAGGTGCAAGGATGGATGTTATCAATGAAAACAGAGAAGCTTTTCGTAACCAAGTAAGCAGAATAAAAGAAACAATAAACAAAATGTTAAACGAGGATACAACTCTTAGTGAGAGAATAAAAACCTTGTTTAGGGAGCAAGGTATTACTATTGTTAGTATTTTAACTGCATTTGGTATGATTATTGGGGTTTTAGTTGAGGCCATTATTCCTACAACGGGAGGAGGGACTGCACCTGTTCCAACTCCAAAACCTGATCCATCAAGTGTCAAGGATTGGATAAAAAAAACAACTAAGTAATCTTGGTAAACTTCTTGCCGACCTAGCTGGTAAAGCTGCTGCGGCACTTCCAGGAGTTATTGGTGCAATAGTATCATGGCTTTTATCTGCAACAGGTAATGTTATTAATTGGCTTGGTAACAATCTATGGGCTTTGCTTGTGTTTGTTTCCGGGTTGTTGTATGTGGCAGCCGAAGAGTGGTTTAGTAAATCTCGTAAATAAGTAATGCAGCAAGACATATTACTATGGTACCAACAATTATAGTTGTTTTGTTATCTTCGTGTTCAATCGCTATTTTTTGTATTTCTGGTGGGTTATGTTCCACAGTTTTATGTATTGATTTATCAAAGTCAGAATGTTCCGGTAAAAATTTCTTTGTTGTGGTGCCTTGAAAAGGTTGAATAATTTTTGGTAGCACTGGTTTTACATTTACATCATTATTCAATCCTAATGCTTGTGCATCGGTTGCTATTACAATTTCATTATTGTAGTCTTGTATTATTCCAATTCTTAATTCCATGTCACTCGGAGACATGTACAATCCACTTCCATAGACAAAATTTAGTTTACTTCTTGCATATTTTAGGGTGTTTTCATATCTTGAAATTTGACTGGGCAAGTCGATGGGGCTATTTATTGCGTCCTCTACATTTGCTAAAAATTGTTTTTGTGCATCAAATGCCGTTCCAGTTCCAAGTATATCTGTTCTTGTTTGTGATTGTGAGCCAAGTATTGCCCAGCAGTATGTTCTTATGCTGTCATTGATTCTTTCTACTCCAGCTCTTGTAAATCCAGATGAACAATCTAGTATAAAAGTAGACCAGCTGTTGTCAGCCTCAGATCCTTGTGCAATGTAATCAATGTGATATGTTTTATCACTCTCATAGACTGTAAAACTCATCGTTTTGTTGTCATATACAGTATTTATCAAAGGATGATAACCAATAATTGTCCAGTAATTATAAATCGTTCCTAGACCATCATTATAGCTTTGTTTCTGTCTCCAGTCTGAATTTAAGTCAACGTTAAACTCCTTGCATATTCTCTCGTATGCGTTTCGGTTATATGTTTTACTAACCGCATTCCAATTTGAGTCTTGTGGCATTGCTACACTCATCTCAAATAATATTCTTCTGACTTGGTAATAGACATGAAATCGAAATAACGAACCAACCAGGGCATCAGCTTTTAGATGGTTGCTAAAAGCAATGCCACATCCAGTTGTCGCACACCAAATAGCAAAATTCAACTGGTTCTGCCAAAATGACATCCAATTTTTTTTCCAGCTTTGGACTATAGCATCTGATTTAACGTATGGAAGTTTGTATTTTTCATTTGGAAATGATGCTTTCAAGCCTTTACCGTTTGATGTAATGACTATGTTTTGATTTATTATATCTATCACTTTCTTGCTGAAAGTATTTGAATAGTGACCATCTGGGTTATATTTGAATTCTTTAGAAATCATTTTTATTTGTGTTTTTATATATATATATTAAAAAAAAATGTTTCATACAATTTCAAACATAGACAACTCTATTAACTTACAACAGTATATCGATAATAGAGATGGAACTAAGCGCGTCGGATTAAAAAGTTTTACATACACTATCGGTTGGCAAAATATTAATGGTGAAATCGTAAAGACAAGAAACCCAGATAAAATAAAACATTTACCAGGTGGACTCTATAACTTTCAAGACTTGGTAGAAGATTTTAAATTGCTAAATGAAAATATTATCCTGGACAGTATTGTCCAAATTGGTGCAGCCGTTATATATACACCAATAGAGACACGAATGTCAAGCGGTCTTTCAAAAATGCTGGGATTCAAGGACAGAAAATGGTTGACAGGTACTAATATAGGAGATTACCCAATTGATTTAGCTCCTTATAAACAGCTATATGTTCATCTGGAACAAGTTAATACGAGTAGTAATTATTTCAATGGTGCACCAAGCACTATTATAGGTGTTGTGCCTGTAGTAAATAAGCAGTTTGGAGATATAGTATATACAAGTCTTATGAATGGTGCAATTACTGAATTGAAAATAGAAGTTAGAGATGAGAATGGCAACAAGATAGATAATCACGGTTTGCCTATGAGTTGCGTTTTAGAAATTATTTAAAAAATATATTTTTATAAAAAAAACAATGAGTATATTTGGACCAACAAGACCTAAAAAAACAGAAGACTTAGAGGCTTTGATAAATGATGTTCAAAATTTATATAGGCGAATTGTGCCTTTTGTTGACCAGTTTAATCATTTAAAAAATAAAGTTGATAATCTTAAATAAGGGATTATAACAATATTTGCAGAGGCTAAGGGCCCACTTGTGTTGAATAGAATACTCTCATTTGGTAATGGTGGGGCAGAATCAAATGTGGGGCATGTAATGACACGCCGTTGACGGATTATGGGAATAGGTTTAGCATGTGAACGATTACTTGGTGACGTAAATGTAATAGTTTCTGTCAAAGGTGTTGAACAACCAAATTATGGTATAACGCTTCACATCATCCCACGCAATCATGATAACTTTGATAAACCTTTAGAGATTGGTGCTGGTTCTGTTGTTAACTTTTTATGCAAGATTTCCAACGCTACCGCTGTAAATACGGTGGCATCATTATTAATTGAATTAATTTAATTTTTTATTTATTAATAAAAAAATGCCGAAGCAACCAACAGCACCAACTTTATATCCTGAGTTGCCAGTAGAAGACGGACAAAATTATAGATTACAAAAGATTTCAGAGATTGAACAAAAGTTAATTACAGAGCGAGATATACGTCAGTCACTTTATAAAAAATATAAACGTGGTATTAATATTACAGATGGAATTGACACTACCTTGATATCTGCAGGTGTTATTATGGCTGGGATTGGATTTGTTGTTCCAGTTTTGTTATCTTTAGAAATAGCAGCAATAGTATGTGGAGCTACAGGTGTTTGTATTAATTTTATCAGACGCAAGCTTAATGCAAAAGCTCAAAAACATCATGAAATAAAAACTTTGGCATAGTCTAAGTTAAATAGTATAAAGCAGTTAATATTAAAAGCGTTGAGTGATGCACAAATATCTGAGCAAGAGTTCAAGTTGATTTTAGATGAACTGGAAAGATACTATAATTTGAAACAGGACATCAAACAAAAAATACTTGAAATTAGTGAAGTTCAAAAAAAAGAACTAGTGGAGCAGGGAAGAAAGGAAGCAATGGCAACCTTACAAAAATGTCTAAAAAGTGTGTGATTTATTGTTTTAGTAGTGTGTTTGAGTATGATCCACCACCTTTGTATTCAAGGTCAGAAAATTGTTAATTGAATGTAATTTTGATAACTTATAAAAAAAATTAAACTTGCAATCTTCACTACCCCTATTTTAAAAAAGTTTTAATAAATCAAGTAAATCACCTTATGGTGATTTATTATATATGTATTTTGGGGCGTTTCTGTTGTAATTTGAGGCGAAACAGAGTGAGACGAAAATTACAACAGAAACCCCAAAATACATATATATTGTAGTTTCAGAGAAGTGGAAAATATTAAACCTCTGTCTCTTGTAGTTAAGATTTTTTTCCCTATATAAGTCTTATGTAAAACTGTGACCCCCGGGGCGGGGCCAAATTAGACCCCAAGGTCACCATTTGAACAAACTTAGTAGAGGACCATAAGCTGATGCTACATGTAATACATGAAAGCTCTGTGCCTTGTGGTTTCAGAGAAGAAGACTTTTTAAAGTTTTTTTCTATATAAGTCTATGAAAAACATGCAAAACCTCAATATACAAACTTTGGACCCACAGGGAACAGTCATTTTTTTATCCCGGGGACTTCATTTGATTAAGCTTGATAATCTAGGCGTTCGCGATCATTTTAAAAGAAAAACTCGACATCTGTCCAGCGGTTCGCGAGAAGAAGATTTTTTTAAGGTTTCGACCATATATGGTAATGGCGGCGCTGACCTACTAAGGCTCACACAGGTGAAGTTTGGTCAAAATTTGCCAAGCGGTTCTGAGGACCAATACATATGTAGTACAAAGGGCCTCTGCGGGTTTTAACAAGGTTCTATGGTGCACCAAATCTCACTCTTACCCTATATCATCTCAATAAAACGGGACATTCTAAATAATATTCGCAGCCATCAAACAAGGCAGCATTATTACATAAGCAATATAACACATAAACGATCATGTATATACCATAGGCATACTATGATAGAAAGCCACATAGCAAGTACTTAATGACTGGACAGAAGCTAGAGCAACAAGATAGTTAAGGGTACGACAAGACAAGATATGACAAACATCAAACGCAACAGTCCAGTGAGGATTTAGGTGACGTCATCATACGAGGTCCACAGTCTGTCCGGTCATCGCACACCCAAAGAGGAAAGCATAGTGGTGAACTGTAAATGCGTTAACCACTAAACATGCTAAACATGCATTGCAAAATGATAGGGTCATAACCTATTAATAATTTTGATAAAAAGAATAACAAGTTTAATAAAGTTTGCATGAAAGTGATTATGACGACGAATCTTACGAAGTTTATAAATCACTTCACCGTCTGGTTGTGATAGTCGTTGTCGCAGAAGAGTTTTTAGATTACTTTTTTATTTTAAAAATAAATCAGAGTTACGATAATAACGTTTTACAAACGCAAACTAGGTGTATGGTAACGTTAGCCCTGCTGGAGTAGCTTTTTAGGTATACTTACGACTATTACGAATACTGGTCCTCAACACGAATACGTTTAAACATACATGTAGATCCCATAATAACTAACTCGGGGAACATCCCCATATAAATCGTCTCTCTTGTCATAGATTCTACTAATTAGTTACCTTTTTTTAAATAGAGAAATTCAAGAAAAGAAGCGACGGTATCAGAAATGTTAGCTTTGTTGAGTTGGAGTAAGCAGCAACCTCAGAAGGAGATATAATGATTTAAATTTTTCCCGCCAGACTTGGCACCGTCAGAGAACAAACCCAGGTGGTACAAAAGTGTCGCAGCTCTAAAGTGTCATCGCAATGTCTTAGCAACTGAGTTACCGAGTGCACTCTATGTGTTAAAGAAACTAACCCGCGAAACTGAAAACCGCAAAAATTACACTACACAACTGTTCATCAAAACTCAGTCCAAGAATTCGTCATTTAATAATGCAAGTGTGCCGAGGTATAGGTTTATTCACAGGTTCTTAAAATACCTGTGATTGAATACGTGTAAAATGGATTGTGAGTTGGTAACCCTTAATTCGACGCCCAGGTTTTGGGGGTTTGGCGTGTCTGATTAAAGCGTGTAGACACAATATACAACTGGAGCATGGAATTAAGAGTTACCAACTCATAATTCATTCTACGCATATTCAATCACGGGAATTTTAAGAATTTGTGAATAAGCCTTATTTTTTAATCGGCACACAAACGTTATTATACGACATGAACAGCTCGATAGAGTTTTGATATCGCATGCAAATTATTAGATATCTAGCTCTTGCAGTTTCAGCGAAGACATTTTTTAAGGGTTTCCGATATAACTCGATGTTAAACTGTGACCAACATTTACCTTGGCCAACATTTACCCCGGGGATAAGCTCGGATGGAAGATGAAGAAAATAGCGTGGCTACAAACAAAACTATAAATCAATGGCCTGCTTCTACTTTCAATCCAAGACAGCAGTCACACCAAATGTTAAAATCAAATTTAAAACTATTTACATCTGGACTGAAGATGAATGTTTACATTTGGACTGAAGATGAATAGCAGGTCTGGCACACAAGCCGACTCCAAACTCCTCTAAGATGGCGACCGAGGTTACATAAAGGGGCGGCTGCTTCCAGTCCCTGGTGGTTCTGGGAAGGAGTTGGTGAATGCTTGATGGTACGTTCTTTCCTCGAAGAATTTATGTTTTCCCTCTTGTTCTACCATTACCTATTCTGGTTTTCTCTGTTGGCTTGTACTAGTCCGGCTTGTACTAGTCCGGGCTCGACCTTGAAGCATAAGTAGTAGCCTGTTAGCACTTGGTCCATTCTCGAGACGTAACTCTAGCGTAACTTATCCGGCATAGTTGGTATTCGAATGGGACCGAGCTACTTTTCTTCTTCTTCTTCTTCTTCTTCTTCTTTAGTTGATGGTGAAAAGGAGAGGCGCATGAATAGTGATAAGCATATCCCAGAATGCATCTACAGAGTCGGTGTCGGTAGTTTGGACTGGAAGAAGGTTCCAGTCTGCTGATCGTCCGCGGGGGTAGGGGAAGGGTGGGGGGTGGGGGAGAGAGACTTCATCTGAGCAATAGGCTGATGATAGGGAAACTCTGGTACGCTTGGCGGTTCTTGGTTTTTATCTACATCCATTAGTCTAAATCGGATCTTAAATAGCATGGTTAGTCGGTTGGTGTACCTTAGGTAGTGTAGGGATTCCCACTGCAGGTTCTGTTCTGTACCATCTGTATACATCCTTGGGTACGATCAGTATATTTCATGTGTACAAAAGTATGAAAAGAGAAATTTGGAAATCGTCGAACACGATAAATACACAAAATATTGCATTCTCGGTGTAACTGTTCATGAGGGGTAGTGAGAAGTGCTTGATACGGTTCTGCCCTCTCGTCCCGGGTTGAGCAAAAATTTAAAAGGCAAAAGTACTGAAAGTTGAGCCATCCCGAAGATGGTATGCATATGACGGTGAGCCGGGAAACAAACCGGGCAGCTCTCCGCTGAACTTGTTCCAGGTTGCGTATGTTAGGATCCCACGCGGTGGATGCATACCCTAGTGTAGGTCGTACGTTGTTAGTATATGCGGCAAACTTCACTGGTTTGGTACTGTTTCCTAGGTTATGTCTTATGAACTCCATGGTTATGTTGGCGTTGGCGACAGTAGAAGTGATGTCGTCTTTTCATGTGAGGTCTTCGCTAAAATTACTCGGTACAGATTGCTACTTTCGATTACGTCAAGTGTGTGATGATGAGTTTATTAGCTTACGCCTACAGCTATAAGTTTAATGTGGATCTGGTAAAAGTACCTTTAACCGGGTGAAATTTCATTTGTCAGTCTCCTTCCCATTTCTCAAGAGCTGATAGTTCTTAATTGAGTCGTTCTGGGAATGTATTTGGCGATAAAGCAAACAACCCTATTGTCCGAGTGGTTGGTTGATTCTGGTAGGTCATTGATGTATACGCTAAAAAAAGAGCAACGGGACGGGCCGAAAACCGAACATTGAGGTGCACCGGATATAACGTCAGCTAGGGACGAGGTGCTGCCTTCTGGGAGGACGACTCGTTTCCGTTTATGCAGGAAGGCCTTCATCCATATTAATTTATGTCACTCTATAGTGATCAAGCTTATAGATAATCCGAGCCTTCTCTGACCCTAAAAGCCTTTTCCCTTTTTTTTTCCGGCTTTATAGAGTCAGAGGAACTCCTATAGTGAAAACCGGGGTGGGGGTGGGGGACGAGGTGCTGCGTTTTGGGAAGACGACTCGTTTCCGTTTATGCAGGAAGGCCTTCATCCATATTAATTGACAATGTAACTAATGTCATGATCAATGGATTGTGCTTTGATCCAGTCTTGTTACGTCAACGATGTCCCACTCACAATGTCGTCTAATAACGGATCCTCATGAGTAGCCACTAAATCATCTGACCCGGAACTAACCATATTCTCTACAAATGAGAACTCTTCTGAGGTTGCATTAATGGCCTGGGAAATAGCTTTCAGTGCCTCTGGAAATATGCACTGTTCAGAAGAATCAGAAGAAGTCGGCTTTCGTCTCGATAGTCCATCTGCATCGCCGTTACTTGTCCCGCATCTGTACTTTATGCTGAAGTTGTAACTGCAGAGGTCTGATACCCACCGTTGTCTCGTTGCATCGAGCCTAGCCGTAGTCAGTACATAGGTAAGGAGGTTATTATCGGTAACCACCTCAAATGTAGCACCATACAAATAGTCGTGAAACCTGTCGGCCACGGCCCACTTTAAGGCTAAAAATTCAAACTTGTGTGCTGGGTAATTCTTCTCCGCTGGTTTCAAACTTCGACCTGCGTAAGCAACTACACGACTGATACCAGCTTGCTTCTGGTATAGGACTGCTCCGAGTCCGGTACTCGAAGCGCCCGTATGTAGCTTGAAAGGTCGATCATAATCTGCATATGCCAACACAGGTGGGTGCGTCAAATTGTAGATCAGTACTTCAAACGCCTTCTGTTGAGCTTCTGTCGAAACAAACTTTGTTGGCTTCTTCTGGTTCTAATTCTTTAATGTTTTCTTTCCGGAGTTGCCGATAAGATCATCGTTTAAGGGCATGGCAATGCTCGCATATCCTTTTATGAAGCGGCGATAATACCCCGTGAATCCCAAGAAAGCCCGAAACATCCTTTATAGCCGTAGGAATAGGCCAAGTTCTGACATCTTCTCTGGATCTGTCTCAATGCCGTCTTCTGATACGACGTGACCCAGGTAGGCAACTCTGGCTTTAAAAAAAATCGCTCTTTGATGCCTTTAACTTCAGTCTATGTTGCTGTAACCGTTGGAACACAGCCTCTAACCGAGTCAAATGCTCCTCAAAGGTTGCAAAAAAGTAAACAAATATGCAGCTCGTCATTCAAGAAGAGCTGGGCAAATATTTCCACGCTCACGACCTCTTTTGCCGGCTCAAGATAACCGCCTCAAAGGAATTCAGTTGGTCTAAATATTTGACCAACTCTTCTTGAATGACGAGCTGCATATTATTTGTTTATTTTTTTGCGCGGGGTTTGATGATTTACAACTACGGTTTTACGACAATACGTTCTGTATTTTATTAACTATGGCAGCCTAAGTATGTTTTTAAGAACAATAGCGGCAATAGTTAATGCTAAACAATATTGATTAAGTAGTTGTTTTATCAAAAAAGAGTATGATAATGGACCTTTGGAAACGGCCGAAAACGACACATACGAAATATTGCAGTCTCGGTTTGATTGAGACTATTCATGAGGGGTAGTGAAATATGCTAGGTACCGCTCACGCCCTCTAACCCCGGGTTGAGCAGAACTCAATATTAATAAAATCAATAGTCCACAATTTTAACCATCCCGAAGATGGCATGCATATGGCGGAGTATCTGTCTTCCCCATGTCGTACGGCGTATGGTCCCAGTATCTAATAAAATTAAATGCCCCGAAGAGCGAAATAAACATAATGGAATTTAGTTGAAAAAAATTCAAGTTCTAAATTGTTTCAATTCCGCCAATAAGATCTTGTTTGTCCGGGTACGTTTCTGTATATTTGGGGGCCGTTCTGGAATTCAAAGATTTTCGGGTACGTTTCTGTATATTAGTAAATGTACCCCGATTACCTTTCTGTAGTACCCGATACAACAATGACCCCATCAGTTTTACTAACAGACCATACGTCATAATGTGTGATGACATACGATGATGACGTAAGTCAATGACGTCTTGTCATTTTATTATCATTTCCGTGAAATTTCCGGAAATTGGCAGGTTCTTCGGGTTTGGTACGAATGAAAACGGAATAACCTCGTCGATTTCCGTCAATGGCTATCAATAGTGGACGATCCGAATACGGAAATCTGCAAAGAGTTCCGATTGCATTTACGGTTTTACGGAAAAACGGGATTATTTAATGATAAACAAATACAAGATGTTTTTAACGGTAGTTATCAAATCATTTGTTTATCATAATCGGTTAGCAAGACATATACATGTCTGCGACACGAAATCTACTTTATTAAATTGTGAACTGTGTTGACGATATTTGGCCAATGTTCAAGTTAACACTTTGGTCTACGTTTCCGGTTAATGGCCGTTTTGGCGACATAGATAAAAATGGATAAAAATGGAACTTCATTGTCAGTTTTGGATGGGTTCGAGAAAGCTTTTTAATGTTGTTGTTTTTTCACCTCATTCTGCTTGGAAACCACCATTCTTAATGATTTCTACGACTGCTTATCTTGTTAATTTCGTAACGAAATATACTACTTTACGGTTGTACTTTACTTTACTCCCGTAAACTACCGTAAATGACCCAAGACTTTTCAAAAGTTTTACTTTTCGCCTGCAGGATACCATCATCGTCGAAACCCACGTTTGATTGATTACGTTATACTCAATTCGATGGTTGAGAGTAACGGAAAAAATCAACGGGGTATCCGACGATGGATACCATAGGAGCTCGCTTGCGCTCGCGTTGCTTCGCGACCCGAGCTGTGGTCGCTATAAATGCTTATTCTCAGATATCGCTCTAATGTAACATTTAGGTCTATGCTAAAGCATACACGTGATATTTTTGTTTGAAGCCACAATCTCTCAGATTTAAGATTTTTTAAAGGGAGATTTGTCCCAAAAACTGTTAGATTCTATAAACAAATATGGTATGAGTAAGGTTTTATCTAATATGTTCATACATTTCAGCTTTGTAAAGTTTTGATGATAAAATAAAATGTCATTTTAAGATCTTTTAAAAAAAAAATCTATTTTTTTAGTGAGATTTCCAAATCTCACAGATTTTCGACTTTTGAAGAGAGGAAATGCTGTCAGTTTTGGTCTCACAAAGTGAGATATCACATGTATGCTGAAGGCCATAAGCAGAAACCTCCATGATGCTGATAAGTCATGTATGTCTGCTGTTGATAAGATGTGTGAATTCCACTTGAGTATTAGTGCTTGTCACACTTTGAATTTACAAGTTGCAATGTAACATGTATACATATAACTATTTTCTTGGCCATGTATTTAATCCCGGGTCTTTTGATAATGTGTATTTAATTATGAAATGGATGTCCAGGATACTGTTGATTTAATATAATTACATCTTTATTTATGATAACTGTTACACAAATGATGTTCGCTGGTGTGAACAATAACATGGTTAGTGTATTAACTTTCATACCCCATCCAACTCCTTCTCCAAGAAGCGAAATGTTGGTTGGCTGGGGCATGAAATAAAACCTTAATTTCGCCTTAAAAAGTTTGCATATTGTAAATTAAAACATTAAGTAGGTAATTTAAACAGGTTATGGCATGTTTTCAGTAACAAATGTTTTTAAACATGTTTTATTGTCGAAATATCCGTTATAAAATCCTGTTAATATAAGCTTTTCCATCGCTTAATGCAATTGAGGTGGGACTACGTAATGTGAGTACTGCACGGATTCGGTTAATAATCTAATTATATCTGACAGTATGCAAAAAAAAAAGAGTATAATAATGGATCTTTGGAAACGGCCGAATATGACACATACGAAATATTGCAGTCTCGGTTTGATTGAGACTGTTCATGAGCGGTAGTGATTTATTCTAGCTATCGCTCACGCCCTCTAGCACCGGATACTGTATAGGGGCGGAGCTATATAGGAGGCGTAGTAACCAGAAAATATCATGTTCATATATATTTGCTCCCCGGACCCCACTAGCATAATGACTTTAACTGCGGGCCTATGCCGTCAAAAAGGCCAAGCTACGCCCCTGCGAAACATACACAACGGTATTATCCGTACCACGTATATATCTACTGCAAGGCTTTTACCCCTACTCTGCTGGTACCGTAGCTGCTCGTTCAATCAGTAACGAGTGTGGTACCAGTGTTTATAAACAAACATGAGTTTAACAGTGAGCTGACAAAAACTTGTGCTGGCCCTCACAGTGTTACCTTTTTAACTTATGATAAACTGGACACTTATTACGAGTTGGATATTGGTGTAAAATGTTGTCAGAGAACATTACTGTACTCTACGTATCTGATGTCGTGACCTATATTTTAGCTCATCAGTGCTTTAAAGGTATAGTACATTGATTATACAGGTGCTTGTCACAGGGGCGTACCAGGGCATACTCCTATACGCCCGTGCGTATAATTCAGAGTTGGGTGTCGGAAAAATGGAAAAGCAAAAAATGTGAAAAATGCAATAAAAAGTGAAGCCGAAAGGGGTTGAGGAGTGTATAATTAAATGTTTTGACTCTGGAGAATTAGAAGAGCTTCACAATATGTTTCTAAGTCGCTCAAAACTACTTATTTAGGGCAGGGTTTTTTTCCTAAAAATTGTGAAGACTCTCTAGCCTGGTCATTTTGTGAAAAAAAGTATTGAAGAGTAATTGTTAAAAGCGATATTACTCCATACATGCATACATTGTTTTTGTGGGTGCAGGAAACTATAAAACAAATGTACAATTATTCAGCATAATATGGTACATTTTAGATAAACTTTCTAATGTAAATGTATCAACAACAAAACAATATCGGCAAGAGTTGCGAAATAAATTACCAATTTTGAATTGTGAAGTAGCCAAATTTCGGCCCCTGTTATAGAAGGAAAAAAAGCCCTGTAGGGTTCAATTTTTCAAAGAAAATCGGACCCCCTATCACAGGACATCTCCTCATCAACCCCCACCTCTCCCCCTCCCCACACCCCTCCCCCCACATACCCCGTGCGCATACCCCAAAACACTCCAAGTATATACGCCCCTGCTTGACCTGTATCAAGTACTCACCATGGCATACATATATATTTATAATTAACTAATATGTCTTTCATTGGTTAGTAGTTGTGTTGGCTTGTTTTGGTAATGTACAGACTGTTACATATGTTGTTTGTGTTTTTAGTCTGGGTCCTAGCCCCTGTGACTGTGTATAATGTTATTATTTTATATATTATCATAGTCTGGGTCTAGCCCCTGTGACTGTGTATAATGTTATTATTTTATATATTATCATAGTCTGGGTCCTAGCCCCTGTGACTGTGTATAATGTTATTATTTTATATATTATCATAGTCTGGGTCTTATCTGAATATGTTTCAATGACAATGACCATTATAATTAACTGTGAACTCCATTTTTAAACTTAGCCTTGAAGTGTGTACTCTTTTTTAAACCTCAGTAGATCCGGTCCTAGATAATGAACCCACAAAAAAAGTATGCCAAACCAAAACAGCTCGTGATTATACATAATCCACAAATGAAGTTAAAATCACCAGACATCTCTGAAACTACTGACGAGTCGGGTCGGCTGAGCTAGTAGCACGTAAGTTCATACTAAATTATTACAACTTTACCCTGTAAACAGCTGTACCCTTGACCTGTTTAGTAAACATTGTTTAGTAAACAAACACAAACGTTCTTACATATGTTGTGATCTCAATTTTCAAGTAAAAGGCGAATTTTCTGTAAACAAATTAGGGGCTCAGTCGCTGTGGCTGATAGACGATCCAGTGTCGGGCCGGTGGTGTGTGTATGTGTGTGTGTGTGTGTGTGTATGTGTTGCTGGGTGGGGCGGGGGTCGTGGGGCGGGGGCGGAGGAGGCTTAGTCGAGTGTGTGTAGATGGATGGGGGAACGGTTCAATCGGTGTTGCTGATAGACAATCCAGTGAATGGGGTGAGTGTGAAGGGATGGGGGATGGGCTCAGTTGCTGTGGCTGTTAGACGATCCAGTGGATGGGGTGAATGTGTAGGGAAAGTGGAGGCTCTCGTTCGTTGTGGATTATTAGTGGCTGATATAGTGTTCCAGTGGAGGGTGTGTGTGTGTGTGTGTGTGTGTGTGTGTGGAGTTATGGGAGAAGGGTTCAGTTGCTGAGGCTGATATACTTGTTGTAAGGGTTTTGTAATGTATAAGATTACGTCCTTGCAGGTTTCTATATTTTTATTAATGTGGAACTAAACAGCCTGGAATTACAAAGAAATAACATTATAACTTAAATACAAAAACATGTACAAAGTAATTATTCTTTCATTCCAGCATGTCCAGCAAAATACATCATTTCATAATTATAAACAAATTAAATAAAACAATACATACCAGGCAATGGCCTCACTACATTTACTCTGTATAAACAGGCAAATAAAGTATCTAACTTATGGCTATAAATGCATAAGTTTATTCTTGGAGAAGTATAACCTACTCCGATGACATCTGTGACAAAAGTGATATTAGAGAGGGCTTTTAGGCGGGAAACTAATAAAAGAACAAGGTTAGGTAACTGGTTAGGTAACCTATTCACATCATACCACATTCATACACATACTATAAATATACATACAATATACATGTACACTGAAAGTAGTTCAGTGTCGAGTCTAAACTGTCCAGGTAAATACAAATGCTAAGGTTCAGTGGTTACTAAAATTAAATGGAATGTAGGCACTATCTTTAAAGGTACAGTAGGCATATTGTTAAAATAAACACCTGTTGACATACTCCCTTCCTAAGGAGAAAAATGATTCCAAACATTTTTAGCTGCAATACATAAAATAATAGTTACATGAGAATATCCTGAAAGAAATACTTTATATTTAAATCCGACTGTAGCAAAGAAAGTGGGTAAAGATTGGTTGTAGAAAAATATAACATAAGGAAAACTATGGACTTCCAAAAAAAATCACTTAAAGAAAAAAACACAGTTCTTCGCTATTTTGCGAAATATCACTTTCTGAAAATACAACACCACACACACTAAATATGTTAAACCGACAATAAAACCTAATATCATTCAAAGGTCAAGAAGAAATTACTGCGATAATGTATCAATGTAATCTTTCTATACGAATACATTATAATACAGCAGTTGCATAATACAAAATTCCGCTTTCAGAATTTAATGACAAAAAACAATAAAAACAACCACAATGATTTTAAAATTAAAATCAGCATATTACTAAATTCACGTATTATAACCGTTGTACTCCATCGGTTTAAATAAAATATTTGATGGTGTCCGGGTCTTTAACTTGAATGGGAAGATATACCCATTGCCCAAATCCAGTTGGGGCTTTTCGTTCTCGAACTGGTCTTCGAGAACCACCGTCGTCTTGCTGTAGCGATGGTGCTGCCATCGTATTGGTTAGTTTATCATCCATCAGAGGTGGGTCTGAGTTCACCTGGTCCGGAATTGACTTGGGCGGAAGACTAGTAGTATTCATTGCTTCCAACCGCGAATTGTTGGGCACAGATGCAGAACTAGTATCTGACCGAGATGATACGGTTTCCTGCCGAGCAGAATTACTCAGATCCGTTTCTTGCAGAGAATCATTAACCTCAGAATTTTGATTGGGTGTTGTAGGGCCATCCAACCGCTCAATCTCATTCCTAGTATGGTTATCTGCAGAGGAAACGGGTTCTTGCTGAGTAGGACTTGAGACCGAGGCATCTCTTTGATCTATAACAGGTTGAGTACTGTTCATAGAGTCCGTTCTGAGGGTAGATAAAGATTTTCCTTCAGAAATAGGAGAAATTGGAGGTTGAAAGCTGTTATTCCTCCAACTAGTTGTTGGTGCAGATCTCTGCCTACGTTGGGGAATAATGTAGCTAATTGACGAGGTGTCAGATTCAGAACTAGAGACATCTGATGTAAGCGGTTCCACAGTTTTTCCACGGGTTTTGCGTTTAGACATAACCTTGCGGTCTTGTCTAGGCGGACATGGGACTGGGACAGGAAATGGGGCAATAAACTGCAATAACATATTACGATGAAGTTTACGCTCTTTGCCTTGTCCGTCCTCACGTTTAACATTGTACACTGGCATATCCTTATTGGGAATACTTATTATCAAATAAGGAGGTTCTTCCCAACGATCTGCCAATTTATGTTTTCCTTTATGACCAACAGATCTTACCAAAACTCTGTCTCCGACTTCAAGCTTGGACGCAGTGACCTTACGGTCGTAGAGCACTTTGCCCTTTGCGGCCTTTTTACCAGCCTCTTCAGCTGCTAGTTTATAAGCGGACTGAAGGCTTGCTGGAGCTTTTCAGCATAAGAATGCCGATCGGTATGACTGATCTGTGGTCCTGTACCCATATATGCATCTATTGGAAGCCTGGGATGCCACCCGAACATCAAAAAATGTGGGGAATAACCTGTGGACTCACTCCTGGTCGCATTATATGCTTGTACCAAGGGTCCTACATAGGTTTTCCAGTCAGCTTTCTGGTCCACTTCGAGAGTACCGAGCATTTTAAGTAGGTTTGATTAAAACGTTCGCAAGACCCATTCCCTTGAGGATGGTATGGCGAAGTTCGAGTCTTTGCTGTGCCAGCTATCTTACAAAGTTCTTGTATTAACTTACTCTCGAAGTTTCTACCTTGGTCACTGTGTAGTTTTTCAGGAAAGGAGTAAAACCTGAAGAAATTGCCGTACAGTGTCTTGGCAGTAGTCTGTGCCAGTTGATTTCTGCAGGGTACCGCCTGAGCATACCTGGTAAAATGATCAGTAATAACCAGGATATGTTCATACCCGCCTTTAGACATTTCTAATGACAGAAAATCAATACAGACTAATTCCATAGGTCTAGACGTTTGAATAGGGACCAATTCAGCTAACTGAATATGTGACTTTCTGCGTATACAACGCCCACAATGTTCCATCCTGGCATTCACATCATTTTCCATGCCAGGCCAATAGAACCGTTGCCTTGCAAGCCACAGAGTTTTTCTTTTCCTGGATGACCTACGTCATCATGAACTCCTTTCAGGGCAAGAGCGCGAAAAGACTCTGGTATGACTAATTGCCTGATAGGCTGACCATCTTGGGAAGTGGTTCTGTACAGAATATTGTCTTCTATGCAGAGACGATTCCATTCTCTAAGGAATTTCTGTACATTGGGAAACTCTTGCCGGAGTTCCTCCTCCCTTGGGCGAAAACCACTCTTAATTAGGTCAGACACCCTAGACACAACCGTATCTTTTTCGTGTTCCACTACCCATTTAATTTTCTGTAAGCTTTCATACTGGATCATATCCTCCTCGGCCGAAGAAGGGATGTTGCCAGTCGAAACACTTTCTGCTAATGGGATGTTGGCTGTTACTGCCACACATTTGGCCTTAATTACCTCTGAGGAAACTGGGATCCGAGACAGTCCATCGGCATCTGCATTCAACTTTCCGGGCCTATAAGACAGGGTAAAGATGAAGTTTGCCAAAGCGGCTATCGAACGGTGACCGGTAGCATCAAGCTTCGCAGTGGTAAGCACATACGTGAGAGGGTTGTTGTCTGTAACGACATTAAAGGAATTACCCTCTAGGTAATCGTTAAATTTGTCAGTCACAGCCCACTTTAAGGCTAGAAATTCCAACTTATGGGCAGGGTATCTCTTCTCACTGGGTTTCAGACCTCGACTTGCATATGCGATTACTCTTTCCACTCCGTCTTGCTTTTGGTAAAGGACTGCACCCAGTCCAGTACCTGAGCTATCTGTATGGAGGGTAAAGGGTAGTGAGTAATCAGCAAAGGCTAGAACTGGGGCAGTAGTCAACCTTTCAATCAGAGTTAAAAAGGCCTGTTGTTGGGACTCACCCCAAATCCATTCTGTGGGACTTTTTTTCTTTCTCTTCTTTGATCTGTTCACACCATTAGTGCAGTGGCCCTTAAGCAAGGCATTAAGATGCTCTGCTATACTGGCATAAGATGCAATAAATTTGCGGTAGTAGCCGGCAAATCCAAGAAATTGGCGTAACTCCTTGACATTTTTCAACACTGGCCAGGTTCTAATGGCAGAAATCTTTTCGGGCTCGGTGTGTATTCCTTCTTTGGAAATGATATGTCCAAGATAAGAAATTGAGGGCATAAAAAGCTCACACTTTGAGGGTTTAAGCTTCAAACCATGTTGGGAAAGCTTAGAAAACACTGCCTCTAGACGATTAATATGCTCCTCGAACGTTTTCGAGAATATGAGAATTTCGTCAAGGAAGACTATGCATTCTTTGAGATGTAGGTCACCCATACATTTCTCTATCAATCTCTGAAAGGTGGCAGCAGCGTTTGTAAGACCAAAGCCCATACGATTCCACTCGTAGAAACCAAGATTACCTACTGAAAAGGCGGTGAAAGGCTTATGGTCTTCTTTTACCTCAACGTTCCAGTAACCTGACCGGAGGTCTAGTTTACTGTACATGGTTGACCCAACCAGAGAGTCTACGGAAACCTAGGAAGCATATATTCATCTTTCCTAGTGCTGGAGTTGAGAAATCTCCAGTCAATGCAAAATCGCAATGACCCGTCTTTTTTCTTCACCAATACCAAATTGCTGGAGAAAGGACTGTCTGACTCTCTGATTACATCAGCGGCCAACATTTCTTTAATATGTTGCCTTACCTCCTCATATAGACCGGGAGGTATCTTTCGATAAGGTTGTTTGAAAGGGGTTGGGTCTTCTAGGACTATTTTGTGCTTAAGAAGATTAGTGCACCCTATATCGGTTGGTCCTTTGGAAAAAATATGGTTCCAGTTGCCTAGAACTTGACGAACTCGGAGTAGTTGGTCAGGTGTAAGATTTTCAGTATTGACCTTCAAACCTAGATCTTCTAAACACTGATCTGTACTGGGGACGTTTGAAAACTCAGAAGCAAAATCATCAATAACTGACACTTCAGTTAGTTGACATATGTTGTTTTTCGGAGAAAGACGAATACTCTTTGCAGTCATATTGCAAATTCTTACAGCAATCCTGGTAAACGATCCAGACTGTTTAAGTTTAACTACTCTGGGGCAAACAGTGTACCCGGAGGTGTTATTCACTGTGTTCTCCGTGACAACTTGTGGGATGTCATGACATATATTGCGAGCAACACAATTCAATGTTATTTGCTCATATGGTCCTACATTAACTGGTCTCTTGCCTGAAAGTTTGGCAGTGTATGTAACACAGTTAAGGCTATCAATGGCAACTTGCCATTCATTAGGAATAATACCAGATACTGAATCTGAAGGAGAATCCCTAAAGAGACGTATTATATTGGTTCCAATGATAATGGGACAACCTTCTGTAAATTCATTATCAGGGATAACAAGTATTGGAACTTCAAACTGTTTCTTTAAAAAGGAAACGTGTATTGAACATTCAATGTATCCAATATAACTCAATTTTGAACCATCAGCTGTTGAAAGTTCAATACCAAGTTTGTCAAAGGTAAAAGAGCAGGCTTATTTTTCAAAGAATGAAAAGCATGTTCTGATATGGTTGGAACCATGGCTCCTGTATCAATAAGTGATTTGAAACTCTGGTTGTTAACTGTTATGTTGTAGTTATTTGCAGTTCCAATCAATCTGTCTAGTAAAGGCCTATCCGCTTCACCAGCCTCTGTTTGGCCCTTAACAGAGGCGGTTACCCTTTTGGGGGTGGACCTCTAGTGCTACTGAAGTTACCTCGGCCAAACTGCCGACCAGGATTACCTTGACCTCTACCTCTACCATAAAAGGGTCTTGGAGGTTGTGGGTTTGAGAAAGAAGGTTTAAACTCTGGGGCACCAGGATTCAACGACCTTTCTATAGGGCGGTTCAATAACTGAATAATCTGGTCCAGTTTAGACTCATATTTTGTGTCTAACCTCGTCTCCATCTCACTGACTTGCTTATGCAAATCGGAGCTAAGTGCTTGAAATTTTGATTCAAGAGACTGCTCTGACATAGCATTTGCCTGTGCTTTACGAACAGTGGATGAGATCGAAGGCTGTAAGTTGATCTCGCGGTCAACCATACTTATTTCCCTTAGGAGCAAGTTAAAATCTAATATGGTGTCATACTTATGACGTGTTTGTGACTTTAACCTCTCTGAACAAAGGGATGTCCAGAACGTATGTCTCAATAAATCGTTCTTGGATTCATGATTAAGGTGACCATTATCTATAGCGGTTTGGAGTAGCGTTTCCAGTCTACATACGAAAGATGTTACCGACTCCTCAGGCTTCTGTGCAGTATTAAAAAATTCCTGCATGTTCATGCCCTTGGTTGAGACGTCACCAAACATGGCATCTAGTTTGACAACAATGTCCTTTACTTTGGCTTTCTCACCAAGAGGGATCATCATCTTTCTAGCAGAGCCTTTGAGTGACCTACGAATGGACTGTAGTATTAAATGTTCTACTGTGTCGGGGTCATTCAATAGACACCTTACCTCGAAACGCCATTCATTATAGAGACATTCACCTTTATTAAGGGGTTCGTCGCCGGAAAATGTTGGAAGCTTAGGGACGTAACGGGTCACATTGTAATTCACTGGATTACTTATACTCCCATCCCCCACCCCTGTTGGTTTAGGCGTAGACATCTTGCTAGATTTCGGGCCTATATCACCAGGTGAATTAAAAAATAAAGTTTTGGGCTTTGCACCTTTTTCAGGGCTCTTATCTGCACTCATCTTAATTAAGTAATACTAATAAATTACTTAAACTAATGTGTTTTATAAACACTACAAAAAGGATATCACTGCTCCTGAAAAGTTAAATTAACCCACACTGATATATAATTTCAGTAAACAAAATAAACTATGAACTACCTGAAAATGTAAACAACACATATATATACGACTTACAAGTCATATGCACTTGCTATCAAAAACGCCTCACAAGTTCGCCATTCCCTGTAAATACAACAATACCCGTCATATCAACATTAAATACACTAAATTAATTTTTTTTCTTCTAATCTACGTTCGACGTTATCTCTGCAGCAGTAAATAGCTATAACTTTGTAATGCTGAAACACAAATATATTTTACATTCAACAATACAGCACCGTCTCATATGTGTAACTGCTGAAAAGCAATGCTAAGTCATATTGTTTTCCGTCAAATATAGTATAAGGGGCAAATACAAAAATAAATACCGATCTAGTAACCGACACTTTCAATCTGACCTTCCTCTCTGTCAATGTTAGTGCAGAGTGTTAATTTAAAGAAGTGAAAGCAAGCGAAACAACTTAATTAATATTCTGACTGAAATCTTTTACGAATCAGCTGGAGAAAATCTTATAGCTATGTCTAAACTATAATCTAAACTAATTTATAATATTCCTGAGGCGAACTTAGCTAATCAACTTAATTATTAACATTGACATGTAAACACTCCTTTTATACATACATATTTCTTTTCACTATACACATGATGGCTAAATGACGGTATAACTGTAACAAAATCTTATAACCAAACTAATTTTAATAACAAATAACACAAAAATCTGCTCTGGTAATGCCAAATTAGCAAAAATAACTGAAAATCAATGTTTACTTTCTAATTTTTAGCAATCGCGGAACACTTCCGGTCTAGAAAATTGTCAACTTCCGTTTTTCGGAAAACGGTCTAAAAAGCACTTTTTACTTGTAATGTTATGAATTATCACAACTTATCTTTATAACAAGGGCGTCTTTAACCATATGAATCAATCGTTTATCATACACAGCAAAAAGTTACGATTTTGGAAAAAGTACCAACACACATGGTAAATTTGCGAAAACGAAAGTAGAAATGGGCACGAAATTGTGTATCGTTAGATAATTTAGAAACAACAATTTACGAATATAACAGCCAGAGCAAATAAACAAGATAACTTACATTTATCAGTTCACTGTCCTTCCATTTCCTCAATCACTTAAAAAAATCACATAAAAAACAACACTTTCACAAACATACAAACACTCCACATTTTGTCCATGTCCTCTCCCGATCACATCCGAAGGTCGCCGCGTGAGTCCTCTCCTCCATTGTAGTCTTGCCACATAGCTCTTTTGAAAGAGGCTATGCAAAGTTTTGTGCACAACAAAGTTTTGGTACCAAAACAAATCACTTAAAAATAAACACTCTCGGCCTAGAAAAAAACACTTGATTCCTCATCCTCCATCCATCAGCTTTTCCGGGTGGTGGTGGGGTCTTATGGTGGCCATCACTTCTCCAGTTTGCCTCCGGTTAAGGTGAACCAATGGGCCACGTTGTAAGGGTTTTGTAATGTATAAGATTACGTCCTTGCAGGTTTCTATATTTTTATTAATGTGGAACTAAACAGCCTGGAATTACAAAGAAATAACATTATAACTTAAATACAAAAACATGTACAAAATAATTATTCTTTCATTCCAGCATGTCCAGCAAAAGACATCATTTCATAATTATATACAAATTAAATAAAACAATACATACCAGGCAATGGCCTCACTACATTTACTCTGTATAAACAGGCAAATAAAGTATCTAACTTATGGCTATAAATGCATAAGTTTATTCTTGGAGAAGTATTACCTACTCCGATGACATCTGTGACAAAAGTGATATTAGAGAGGGCTTTTAGGCGGGAAACTAATAAAAGAACAAGGTTAGGTAACTGGTTAGGTAACCTATTCACATCATACCACATTCATACACATACTATAAATATACATACAATATACATGTACACTGAATGTAGTTCAGTGTCCAGTCTAAACAGTCCAGGTAAATACAAATGCTAAGGTTCAGTGGTTACTATAATTAAATGGAATGTAGGCACTATCTTTAAAGGTACAGTAGGCATATTGTTAAAATAAACACCTGTTGACATACTGATTCAACGGAGGGAAACACGTTTACTGCATACGCATTTACAAGCTCCGTTTATTTTCAATGTGACAGGAAACGTCAATATTGACGTGTAGTAAAGTCCTATTGGGTGTGTAATGTATCACTGTGGGTAAAGTGTAGACAGCTTCATTTGCATCATGGGATTGAATTGGCATTGAAAATGTCAATAAACACAGTATTTTTACGATATTTCATTTGCTTCAACCGTTAAGTTACATTTTCTTCACTGCTTTAAACTCCGATAACTTTGACGACATGTTGCTGTATGTTTTATATGTTTATATCATTTATTACATTAGTCATAGCAAAACATGTATAGTATATGATGTTACTACATTTCTTTTAAATATCCATGTCTAAATGCTGTTTCTTGCATACGTGTTTAATTAAATGATATACTGTAGCACTTAACAAAATAAATTAACCACCAGACAGAACATGGACGAAGGAATGGGAAAACGGTCGAGCGATACAGTATATACCCTGACAATTTTTGTTAAGATGTTATATAACGAATACAATTTTATTTTTACCGACCGTGACTTTGAACATAAGGAACAGGTGAGCTAAATGTTTATATTAACCCTATAAGAAAACGCGCTAATCTTTGCATATATCCCAATGCAAATCTAATAACTTATACATATACAAAGGAAGTCACATAAATAACATCTGTCAAATAACAAACACGTCAGTTGCACAGTAGATGCATCAGTTGTTATTATATTACCACTTCTATTACATAGTAAATAAGGTTCCAGCCCACTCACGAGAATCCATGGGCAATTTGATTAAAATTGGCATAGCGGTTTAAAAATAAATATTAACTGAACCAATGAAAGAAGTTTAAAAAAAGACTCAGATTTGAACCCACAAAATAAGGTTTCTTATGAGAAAAATAAATAAAGAAAAAGTTAATTAAAAAAGAAAAAATAACAAAACAAAATTGCCTCCGGTGCACCTTATACATGTGATTATAAGGTCAACATATGTATTTCTTTTTCAGTTAATGTGTTTTTATAGTAACCATGCCAAATTATGATTTTTTCGAAATTCAGGGGCCATAACTCAGCCATCAGCGATTGAATCTGGCTGGTTCAAAACTCGCCCGAGATGTTGTGGTAATACGTTTGGGTAGTATTAGATAAAAAAAATAATATGTAGGGATTAGAGAGCCCACAAGGCAGAGATATGTACTTTTGCTATTGACGACATATCAATTATTTTATGACATGCGCGTCTGGATAGGTTTTAGATAAACGATTTTTCAGTGCTATTCTGTCGTTATTTGGCGGGTTAATGCCTTTAAAGCTGGTATTTTTAAATTTTTTAATTCTTTGATAACAACTCACGCACGCACGCACGCACGCACGCACGCACAGAATACTATTTTCCGATATATATATCGTTCTATCATGCATACAAGTAGATACAATTATTTCGAGATTGCCTTCTGTCCTTTCAACATAAAACTATACAGTTGGATTTAGAGTCGTTTTCCACGTGCATATAAAGGTATATATAGTACTGTTTGATATAAACGTACTCCAAGGGATGCTATTTTATTAACATACTGAAAGAGGCTGTTCGTTGGCCAATTAAACAATACAGGTGTTTCTCGAGGGGTACAGGTGTTTCTCGAGGGGTACAGGTGTTTCTCGAATACAGGTGTTTCTCGAGGGGTACAGGTGTTTCTCGAGGGGTACAGGTGTTTCTCGAGGGGTACAGGTGTTTCTCGAATACAGGTGTTTCTAGAGGGGTACAGGTGTTTCTCGAGGGGTACATGTGTTTCTCGAATACAGGTGTTTCTAGAGGGGTACAGGTGTTTCTCGAGGGGTACAGGTGTTTCTCAAACTGTCTTATGGTTATCTCACAAAGGCTACATGTTCTTGTTCTTCTAAGCACGTGCAAAGTAATGTCCAAAAGGCGAAAAATAACACGGTTACCTTCAGTACTAGTATCCCGTGTATAGAAGCCTATACGGTGGTAACGTCGTAATATGCGCTAAGAAGAAGAACAACAGCAGCAGCAGCAGCAGCAGCAGCAGAAGCAAGAAGAAGAAAAAGAAGAAGAAGCTGTTCCTGAAAGTTTGGCGTTTATGACGTTTCGTTATAACGATATCGTCGAGCCGTTTAAGCAACAGTGTTATACGATTCGATGCTTTACACACATATTTCTGACTTTTAACATTTAGCGTTTAACGGGTTCCACTAAACGGTAAATGTTAAAATTGATAACATTTAGCGTTTAGCACATTTTTAACATTTAGCGAAAGTTATAACGTTTAGCAGCAGTTTTATAACATTTAGCGGAAGTTTTATAACATTTAGCGGAAGTTTTAACATTTAATGGAATTTTAACATTATTTTCCCCATTGCACCACTGTCAAAATGTCACTTCAAATCAAGTATGGATAATAAATCAAGTATGGATGGATAATAAATCAAGTATGGATAATAAATCAAGTATGGATGGATAATAAATCAAGTATGGATAATAAATCAAGTATGGATAATGTAGCGTACAATGTCAGTAAGTTTCATATAGAAAGAGAACTTTACACTGTGTTTAATACCTAGGCTAGTTTATTTGTTACTATAACCGAATTTGAAAGGAGAAAAAACAACACTTCAATGAAAATACCTCAAAACGTCATGTTTATCGCATTTTACTGACAACTGCGTACTTTAAGCATTGGCGTAGCTCTGCGTAGGCACTGCAGATCCGGGCCTACGTATACTTTTCAGAATTCGAAATTTTTAAAAAGTCCAGTAATGCAATACAAATGGGGGAGGATACACTTTTGTACTTTATGTATTTACCATTTTATAACCGTATACTTCAGAACCCACCTAATGCATCTTAACATCATCAACAACAACAAAACCCGACCCACCATTGGACAAGATAAAAATCGGGCCTGTGCTGTTAGTTGGTACGTACGTATCCGGTAGATTACTGATTTATCAGAGGTCAAATACATTTATTCAAGAGGTCAAATATTGGCGGGGGAGACATTTATCATAGACCAAATAATAACGGGAGATACATGTATTAGAGGTCAAATAGTTGCGGGAGAGACGTTTATCAGAGATCGAATAATGCCGGGAGAGATCTTTAGGAATACAGAAAGTAAATCGCTTTGATATTCTTGCCTGGTGTAGAAAAAAAGAAGTTTCCAACTATATAATCCCTATTTTTTGTGATAACACGATTTTTGAGTATTTAAGGCCTGTTTTTTCTGGCTGAAATTACTTTATTGACTTGTTTATGAGAGCTAAAAACCATTTGCAAGGCTGTTTTATTTATCAACTGGGATGTATAGAATACATCAATAGGTGCCAAATGAATGCAGTTTGTCCACGGTGTCGACTAAGAACACATGACCCCTACCTTTGTCGTTAGTTTTCTAGAGAGGAAGTATCACTAAGAATATGTATGCGAATCTTAGTTTGAACTCCATTTTGAAAAAAACAAACTAGAAAGCTTGGAAGATATTGCACAGGTATCAGTGGGATATGTTTTACCAGGTATCAGTGGGATATGTTTTACCAGGTATCAGTGGGATATGTTTAACTTCCAGTACACCTTGATCAGAGGTAAAATATTGGCGGAAGAGAAATGTATAACAGATCAATACATGGCGGGAGAGACATATATAAGAGGTCAAATAATGGCGGGAGAGACATTTATCAGAGGTCAAATTATGGCGGGAGAAGCATTTATTAGAGGACAAATTATGGCGGAGAGAAGCATTTATCAGAGGTCAAATTATGGCGTGAAGCATTTATCAGAGGTCAAATTATGGCGGGAGAGACATTTATCGGAGGTCAGATATTCATCAGAGGTCCAATTATGGCGGGAGCGATATTTATCAGGGGTCAAATAATGTCGGGAGAGATATTGGTCAGAGGTATTATAATTGCGGGATTGACATTTTGCATAGATCAAATACTGGCGGGAGAGACATTTATTAGAGGGATACATGCACTATAATTGTGGTATACATACACGAGTGTGTATACGGGGCCGTGCAAGCGCCTGATAACCTGGCATTGGTTCGCACCGTTGAGCGTACTACTCCAAATAAAAAATAACGTGTCTATCTTTTCATGCTCGGACGGCTAGACTCGCATGGCCGGCTAGCATATCGGCCAAGGAGGGACCCGAAAAATGGTGAACTATGTCTGAGTATGACGAAGTCAGAACAAACTCTGATGGAGGTCCGTGGCCATTCTGAAATGCAAGACCGTCTAACTGCCAGACAGCAGTTTAAATAATAAAATTCACTATTGGCTATGTTTGTTTATTTTCAGTTTTTGAACCTATGAGAGGCTCCAATGCGTTTACACGGGCATACACGGGACTGGTGGTGTTGTGAATGAAGAAGAAAAAACTTCCCTAGGTTCGTTTTCTGGACACAGCCAGTCGAAAAAGCCTACGTAGATTGGTTCATAGCATTTACTCATTATGTTCGTTTAAATCGTACATTAAAGACATGTGTACATATTGTATGTGGTACCGGTATGCATAACCAGTTAGCCTGTCGATATGGTTAGAAGATAATGAACGAGTTTAGCCATGATCTCATTTTGTCCCAAAATAGTATCACTGTTTTTTGCTATTACTTATAGACGTGTAACCATGACTACAGCATGACGATTGACCAGAACAACGAGTCGATGGATAGCAATAGTGAAACCACGCCCCTTGTGCGAAATGAAGATGTAGAGGTCGTTGATAGAGAGTTGTCCATTCGGCATGCCGCCATAGTGCCTATACTGGTATGCTACTTCCTTGCATTTGGAATTTACATGTATGCGCTTCCGGAATTTACACAGCTCACTTTGAAAAAGGCAATAGACAAACAGAACAGCAACGGTACGGACACGAATTTTAAATATAATCCATGCAATATGAATAAAACGGATCCGGAATATGACATATATACAGAAATCCAGCAACAGACAGCCATGTGGTCAATTTATTATCAAATCTCAAGCTCCATTCCAGCTTTATTCGGAAACATTGTTTGGGGAACGTACTCGGACGTACTGGGGCGGAAATTTGTGTTTACAATCTGTACTGCCGGAAGTGTTCTCAAACTGACTGTGTTCGCCGTTGTTGTTTACTTCGACGCTAGTCTTATTTATATAATTCCGGGAAATATAGTTGAAGGAATGACTGGTTCGTTTACGACAGTGTTTGCTGTGACGTTTTCATTTGTGGCAGATATAACTGGTCCGGGTCGTAAACGAACGCTTTTTATAGTTCTCATTGAACTACTTCTCGGCGTCACTATCACGGCATCTACGCTTGGTACGGGATATTTCATAAAATCACAGGGATTTTTTTATCCGGCGCTAACAAGTTGTGTCCTCTCGGTCGTTTGCCTTTTGTGCGTTATATTCGGCTTGCCCGAGACATTGCGTAAACAACCCAGGCGAGATAAATCCAAATCGTTCTTCGTCTATATTGGATCTGCATTTACATTTTATTGCAAGCAATCGTCTAAAGTCCGACAGTTAAAATACGTGCTGCTGATCTTGTCGTTTTTGTTTATAGCCATTCCAAATATGAACAGACTAAGTCTCGAAACTCTGTATCAACTAGGGCGGCCATTTTGTTGGACCGCCACCGAGATCGGCTTGTTCGGTGCTCTAAAAACAGGTTTGGCATCATTTCTTGGAATTGGCGCGGTATTTGTCCTGCAGAAATGCTTAGCAGACGACAGTATTGGAGTTGTGGGAGCGCTGACCGGTATCGTGTCTTTTGTGGTTGAAGGTCTGGCTACCTCAAGCGCTGTTCTTTTAGCAGGTAAGTGCTCTAGTTCAATCATATTTAACTTTCGGTACATACCCAACCATTTCCCATTTCCAACGTTTTTTATTTTATGTGTACTTGTTTTAATGTTTTGATAAAAGATGAAATTATGATCTTCAGTACAGCCGTTTTGTTGGTTTTGAATTTTTAGTATACTTGTGTTAGATCTGGGCTGATAATTGTCATATAAAGCCCTGGTTAGATATAACGTCTAGAGTTTAGACCTCCAGACTGTGTTGGTGTGTCAGTTTTGTTTCAGTACTGTATAATATAAATGCCGACTGTACTTCAGTTTGTGTTGGTAGGTCAGTACAGTCGTTTTGTTTCGATACTGTATATTATTATATTAATGTCGACTATGAGCTCAGTACTGTAGTTTGTGTTGGTAAGTCAGTACACTCGTTTTGTTTCGATATTGTATATTATTATATTAATGTCGACTATGAGCTCAGTACTGTAGTTTGTGTTGGTAAGTCAGTACACTCGTTTTGTTTCGATATTGTATATTATTATATTAATGTCGACTATGAGCTCAGTACTGTAGTTTGTGTTGGTAAGTCAGTACACTCGTTTTGTTTCGATATTGTATATTATTATATTAATGTCGACTATGAGCTCAGTACTGTAGTTTGTGTTGGTAAGTCAGTACAGTCGTTTTGTTTCGATATTGTATATTATTATATTAATGTCGACTATGAGCTCAGTACTGTAGTTTGTGTTGGTAAGTCAGTACACTCGTTTTGTTTCGATACTGTATATTATTATATTAATGTCGACTATGAGCTCAGTACTGTAGTTTGTGTTGGTATGTCAATACGATCATTTTGTTTCTCCACCCACAGTTCCAGCTAGTTTGTATTGGTATGTTAATACAATCATTTTGTTTCTCCACCCACAGTTCCAGCGTTGGCGTGCATGTCGTACATCCCTATCCCGATGTTGAGGAGTTTGATGTCGCATCTAACGCCGGCAGACCAACAAGGTATAGATAAACCAATATAAACTGTCCAGTTCGCCGTATGAACTCGGCTTTGTTTAAATTAATCAGTAGGCTGTCGTTACGTCCTCTGACGCCGGCAGATCAACAAGGTATAGTGAAACCAACATTTGGCTGAGAAAATTACCTTAACTTTTTGTTTTTGGCTTTACATTATTTCCCCCTCTAACTCGATCAACATTATTATGTTTGGGATAAATTTATAGAAAAAGTTTATCTAAAATGTACCTCTTTTGCATATTTGTATAACGTTAACCACGCCACATCTTCTGACAAGAGCAGTGGTACGTTATTTACCGGGATATGTTTAAACCGTTTGTTAATATTGTTTAAACCGTTCCTTCTTTAGTTGTCCGCCGATTATTACAAGATAAACAAACTCGACAAACACCCTGCATTAATTATTATAAGTTTATTTTACACACGCTTACAAATTGTTATTTGTACCGTTTTATATCTATTACATTGTAACTAGAATAGATATCACCAATCGAAAAACAACGCATATTGTTTTATCGCGCCTTCCTTTATATATTTTCCCTCCATTATCAAAACTCCCTACTAACTAACAACCTTACGTAAAAAATCTATACAACTCACCTCTCTCTTCCTGCCTTCCCGTGCATGCAGTTTTATATTCGTTTTCCAGACAGGGACCGGTGTATTTCCTGGCGATGGGTATTAATGTACGAGCCTTTTACAGAATTCTGCTGTGTATGTGTTTTCAATGTATACGTGTTTATGATATATTGGTTTATGTAATATTTGCGCACCCAAATCTTCAATTTCTGCCTAAAACACTGGTCACCCTATATCTCGAAATCGCATTATCTTTTCCACTTTAACTTCGCGCTTTTTTCCCTATTGAAGGGCCTGGGCCTCTTACCCTTTTTCCGAGTGTTTAATGTCTGTTTTTTTCTGGCTGAAATGACTTTATTAACTTGTTTGTGAGAGCTAAGAACCATTTACATGGCTGCATGAAGGTTTTATTTTCTGAAAGTGAAAGCAGAATACGAGTGAGAGGTGCCGAATGAATGCAGTTTGTGTTCACGGTGTGAGCAAAGACTAGAAAGTTATTTTCTTAATGCAACATGACCCCTAATTTTCTCAAATTGCGGAGATCGATGGAGACCCTTTTTTCCCTTGTTTGGCTGACTCAGTTACAATATGTTATATGCATTACAGGCGCTTTATTTGCGAGTATCGGATTTGTGGAGACCATATGTTCTCTGGTCGGCTCTCTCACCAACAACATCGTCTATGCTGCCACATTGTCCATTATGAACGGGTTTGTGTTCTTGCTGTGTGCGGTATTAGCTGGGATAGGCATGTGTTTTTTGTTGTAAGTATATATTATACTCATCAAAATAAATTTAGCGCATAATGACAGCTCGGTTAAAGCACTAGCTAGATCAGAGTAATACCAAAGCTATGGCTATTGATTTATTGAAACATGCTATATTTGCGTTTTTATATATGGATCTAATAGTTATTTACTTTTCATCTGATTTTTAATAAGCGAATTTGCGTCAATGAAAACTTCAAAACAGAGCAGAAACAGCAGAGATGTGGCCTTTTGATAAGACGAAAAGGGCTATACACTGTAGGTCCTTGAGGTTTCATCCGATCTTTACCAATCTTGTTAAGAATGGTAATATCAATAAAGGCTCTGATCGGTATGAAAAACAGTCATATCTAACTCCTCTTCCCTCCTCTCCCCCCTAACCCTCCTTTTTTAAAGCATGGAAGGTTTGTTTGTCACTTGATTTCCACCAAATTGTTCACAAGATGTTTAACAGAAAACCGGCAACTTTAAGGATAAAACTCGATCTATGAAAGTCAAACAATCTCTGTGGGATATAAAGATAACACTGTTGATTCGATGTGCGGGGAGACTTTTTACGGTCGCCACACGGCACAAACAACACTATTGGGCTCGGACCGGTATTAATTTGGCTCATTGAACAAATAGAGAAAGTGCTCATTTCATAAGAGCTGTCACCAGATAAACAACATACTGTGAAATCATTAAACATACCAAGCCAATATAATGATAAACATCTAGACTCGGGTCGAAAATCTTGTTATTTTTTTATTCGCCAAAATAAAATCCTTTTAGAAAATCACATGTTATTTTTGACATCTGAATGACGTTTGGAGCAGGGATACAATTCACAAGAAAAGTGGCCCAGCTGAATGTATTTTACCAGTTTTCATTAGAAATAACATTGTTCTTCATTTCCATGCCAAAAACAATGTAATCCAGCCATGAATTGCTTTTTATGCCTTACTCCATGTAGGGAGTATTTGTTTCATGCGAGGCCCGTGTGGTTCCCGGGGCCCCCGTTTGGTCACGGGGCAAAGAATAGGGCCACTGCAGATGCCTTTGGTGGGGTAGGCAGAGGGGTAGAATCCCCCATCCCCCACCCCAAATTCATGTTCATTCTATCATTTTTTGTTCATGTTCGACACCTATATTGTAACAGTACAGGTCCGACACCTATATTGTAACAATACAGGTCCGACACCTATATTGTAACAGTACAGGTCCGACACCTATATTGTAACAATACAGGTCCGTCCGTATTGTTACATAAAAGTGGGTATAAAATGTAGCAAACCTCGAGGTCACCATTCAGTCTTAAACCGTTCTTCTTCTCTGTCAAAGATTCATTAATTTTGATGATAATACATGTAACAAACGTACAAATTAAATAATGGAAAGCAAAATTAGATTATAATAATAATAATAATTCGAACTTTTAAAAAAAAAGTTTATTTTTTGGTTGAACGGTGTTTTTACGTCATTTTTAGCACATGTTAGACCCTTTATGAAGGTCGATTTGTTTGTGGTAGAGGCAGACCAACACATTTTTGATCATTTTTCCTGGGTAGTACCAGTACTGTATACCTGCCGACATCCATAAGAATCGACACTTCCTGACCTGACAAGTCGAGCTCCCTGTGGGATTCGAAACCCGATGCGGGAACATTTAAAACGCAGCATATTTACTATCTCCTCGCTATATTTCTTTTCAATAGATGAACTCCTTTTTTGCTCAACATCTTTAAATAATGAAAATACTATAATTGGAAAATTGGAAAAATAAATCAATTTGTGGTATGTTTTGACATTAATGAAGCGTGTATGCATAACACTGTTTATAGTTTGTATGTTTAAAGTCTTGCACTATTTCATAAAATCTCTTAACTGTCCCAAGTAAACGTCAGATACATTTTAGTTTCCTATCTCTTTATTATAAGGTCTGTATAGCCTCGCATCACATTTTAGTTTCCTATCTATTCATTATAAGGTCTGTAGAATCTCGCATCATATTTTAGTTTCCTGTCTATTTATTATAAGGTCTGTATAGCCTCGCATCATATTTTAGTTTCCTATCTATTCATTATAAGGTCTGTTGAATCTCGCATCATATTTTAGTTTCCGATCTATTCATTATAAGGTCTGTATAGCCTCGCATCATATTTTAGTTTCCTGTCTATTCATTATAAGGTATGTATAGCCTCGCATCATATTTTAGTTTCCTATCTATTCATTATAAGGTATGTAGAATCTCGCATCATATTTTAGTTTCCGATCTATTCATTATAAGGTCTGTATAGCCTCGCATCATATTTTAGTTTCCGATCTATTCATTATAAGGTATGTATAGCCTCGCATCATATTTTAGTTTCCTGTCTATTCATTATAAGGTATGTATAGCCTCGCATCATATTTTAGTTTCCTATCTATGCATTATAAGGTCTGTTGAATCTCGCATCATATTTTAGTTTCCGATCTATTCATTATAAGGTCTGTATAGCCTCGCATCATATTTTAGTTTCCTATCTATTCATTATAAGGTCTGTAGAGCCTCGCATCATATTTCAGTTTCCTGTCTATTCATTATAAGGTCTGTATAGCCTTGCATCATATTTTAGTTTCCTATCTCTTTATTATAAGGTCTGTATAGCCTCGCATCATATTTTAGTTTCCTATCTATTCATTATAAGGTCTGTTGAATCTCGCATCATATTTTAGTTTCCGATCTATTCATTATAAGGTCTGTATAGCCTCGCATCATATTTTAGTTTCCTATCTATTCATTATAAGGTCTGTATAGCCTTGCATCATATTTTAGTTTCCTGTCTATTCAGTATAAGGTCTGTATAGCCTTGCATCATATTTGAGTTTCCGATCTATTCATTATAAGGTCTGTATAGCCTCGCATCATATTTTAGTTTCCTGTCTATTCATTATAAGGTCTGTATAGCCTTGCATCATATTTTAGTTTCCTATCTATTCATTATAAGGTCTGTAGAATCTCGCATCATATTTTAGTTTCCGATCTATTCAGTATAAGGTCTGTATAGCCTTGCATCATATTTTAGTTTCCGATCTATTCAGTATAAGGTCCGTATAGCCTCGCATCATATTTTAGTTTCCTATCTATTCATTATAAGGTATGTATAGCCTCGCGTCATATTTTAGTTTCCGATCTATTCCTTATAAGGTCAGTAGAGCCTCGCATCATATTTTAGTTTCCTGTCTATTCATTATAAGGTCTGTATAGCCTCGCATCATATTTTAGTTTCCTGTCTATTCATTATAAGGTCTGTATAGCCTTGCATCATATTTTAGTTTCCTATCTATTCATTATAAGGTCTGTTGAATCTCGCATCATATTTTAGTTTCCGATCTATTCATTATAAGGTCTGTATAGCCTTGCATCATATTTTAGTTTCCTGTCTATTCATTATAAGGTCCGTATAGCCTCGCATCATATTTTAGTTTCCTATCTATTCATTATAAGGTATGTATAGCCTCGCATCATATTTTAGTTTCCGATCTATTCATTATAAGGTCTGTATAGCCTTGCATCATATTTAAGTTTCCTGTCTATTCATTTTAAGGTCTGTATAGCCTTGCATCATATTTGAGTTTCCGATCTATTCATTATAAGGTCTGTATAGCCTCGCATCATATTTTAGTTTCCTGTCTATTCATTATAAGGTCTGTATAGCCTTGCATCATATTTTAGTTTCCTATCTATTCATTATAAGGTCTGTAGAATCTCGCATCATATTTTAGTTTCCGATCTATTCAGTATAAGGTCTGTATAGCCTTGCATCATATTTTAGTTTCCGATCTATTCAGTATAAGGTCCGTATAGCCTCGCATCATATTTTAGTTTCCTATCTATTCATTATAAGGTATGTATAGCCTCGCGTCATATTTTAGTTTCCGATCTATTCCTTATAAGGTCAGTAGAGCCTCGCATCATATTTTAGTTTCCTGTCTATTCATTATAAGGTCTGTATAGCCTCGCATCATATTTTAGTTTCCTGTCTATTCATTATAAGGTCTGTATAGCCTTGCATCATATTTTAGTTTCCTATCTATTCATTATAAGGTCTGTTGAATCTCGCATCATATTTTAGTTTCCGATCTATTCATTATAAGGTCTGTATAGCCTTGCATCATATTTTAGTTTCCTGTCTATTCATTATAAGGTCCGTATAGCCTCGCATCATATTTTAGTTTCCTATCTATTCATTATAAGGTATGTATAGCCTCGCATCATATTTTAGTTTCCGATCTATTCATTATAAGGTCTGTATAGCCTTGCATCATATTTAAGTTTCCTGTCTATTCATTTTAAGGTCTGTATAGCCTTGCATCATATTTTAGATTCCGATCTATTCATTATAAGGTCTGTATAGCCTCGCATCATATTTTATTTTCCTATCTATTAATTATAAGGTATGTATAGCCTCGCATCATATTTTAGTTTCCGATCTATTCATTATAAGGTCTGTATAGCCTTGCATCATATTTTAGTTTCCTGTCTATTCATTATAAGGTATGTATAGCCATGCATCATATTTTAGTTTCCTGTCTATTCATTATAAGGTCCGTATAGCATCACATCATATTTTAGTTTCCTATCTATTTATTATCTATTCATTATAAGGTATTTATAGCCTCGCATCATATTTTAGTTTCCTATCTATTCATTAAAAGGTCTGTATAGCCTCGCATCATATTTTAGTTTCCTGTCTATTCATTATAAGGTCTGTATAGCCTCGTCATATTTTAGTTTCCTATCTATTCATTATAAGTTGTGTATAGCATACACCATATAATTTTACCCAACGAGTGTAGTAAATATAATATTAAACCGGCCAAATAAAATTATATGTGTAGGTCCGGTTTCCCGACCGATCCTGACCCTAAACATGTTATGCCAAATCTAATGAATTATAATGGCTTGTAAATTAAGTTTTATATCTGTTTTGTATCTGACAATCTCAACACATACATATTTAACTTACTAGAAGTATAAACATATCGGACAGGGAAAGCAGCATTCAAGGACGACAGTCAACCACAAAACACAAAAACAAACACGCACACAGACAAACGAAAAGGCAAAAGTAATAAAAAATACAAACGACATCACAAACACAAAAGGGTTGACAATAGGGCTACCGCCTTGGAACGGTCAGTGGCAAAGTAGGCCACTGGGGGTTTAAACCGGTTCTAGGGTGCACCAAACCTCACACTTACCCTACTGTCATCCCATTAAAACAGGACAGTGGAAATAAAGAAATCCCCGCCATGATCTAAACTCTAACCAACAAGGCAGCATCAATAGGCAATATAAGTTAAACACAAATATGCTCGTGTAAATATAATACAAAAAAACAATAGCCTAGAAAGCCACAATAAAGGTACTCAATGACTTGGCAGAAGCCAGAGCAGTAAGAGAAAACACCATTAAGGGCACGACAAGAAAGAACATGGACAATTATCAAACGCCACCGTCCCAATGGGCTTTAGGTAGGCGTCATCATAGGGTCCACAGTCTGTCCGGTCATCGTACAATTAAAGAGGTAAGCATAGTGGCGAACTGTAAAAGGGTCCACCATCAAGCATGCAGTACGTTGCAAAATGATAGGGTCATAACCTCTTTTGCTAAACTTTTTAACAAGTTTAACAAAGATAGTATGAAAGTGATCATGACCAAAAATCTTACGAAGTTTATAAATCACATCACCATAGAAGTCAGATTTAAAGGTAATGGGAGAAAAAAAAAGAAGGAAAAAAAAAAATATCAAATAAAATAGTTTTAAAAAATAAAACAATTCGCCAGCCTACCTACCCTATTTCGTTTAGCATATAATAGGAACACTCATATAATTTTATTTGGCCTTACATCCTCCTTTTATTATGGGTTTCGCATTGACTATGTTTCCTTTTTTACTTTCTTTTTTTCCAGGGTTTTTATGTATGTGGAGAGACGGACACCAGACGATGTTTTGATAATTGAGCAGTCAATCTCGAGTCCCTTTGTCGCTGACGCGAAAGAAATACCCAGTTGATGTTAGCACGTGGAATTGGAACCCACTCCTGAGCCCCTTACGGAAATATGTTGTATTATATCTGCTTGTAAAGACATTAATTTCTGATGTCATTTATTTAAACGCTTTATATGTGTTTAAATGCTGTTGCTTAAATGTATATGTTTGTGATAAGTTCCATGTGATGTATTGCTCGCCAAGTTGATAGAAATAGGTATAAAGGTCCAGAAGGAACTGTAGCATCCACAGAACACAGTCAGCCAAAAACACGCATTCAAAACAAACACAAACCACAAGGAAAATTAGAAGCAGTGGGGGAGGGGTGGGGTAGGGTGCGTGGATAGGGTGCAGTGGCCGACTTTGCAATACAAAAGCCATTTGGGGTGTTTCTTGTCCGCTTATTCCTGACACCACAAACACATCAAATACAAGTTGACAATAGAGGTACTGCCTTTGCACGGTCAGTGAGGTCAAACAGGTAGCTGGGGTTCTAGGCTGCACCGAAACTCACCTTTACCCTATTGTAATCGCAGTAAAAGGGGACAGTGTACATAATGAAACCGCAAGGCTATACCCTCCTCTAATCGGCATTATAAGTATAACACAAAGATGATCATGTATATATATATAAGAGAATAAACCATTAAAGTCACGACAAGGCATGATTGAAGACAAAATTTACTGTCCATTCAGGAGTTAGGTAGATGTCATGATAGTGTCCACACTCGATCAGGTTATCGCACAATCAAAGAGAAAATCATAGCCTTGACGAACTTACTAATCCCCCGTCCAATCACCAAACCCCTAATCGCCGAACCGTAATTGTTGAACCCCTAATCGCCGAAATCCAAATCTTCGAACCCGTAATCTTCGAACCCCAAACCGCCGAACCCCATCATCGCCTAGCCCTAATCGTCGAACCCCTACTTTGCGGTCATTATGAAGATGCAACATGTTATTATTAACAAGTGGTTAGTGTTACATATATTAAGCTACTAACATCCATTATAACAAGCTGTGTTTTCACTTAGTTATGGCCAATTGTATATGATGGCGTTGGTGTGAAATAAAGTGTTGTTGTTTTTTTGGTCGCAACTTTCAGTATATACTCATCATGACAACATCGACATGACATGCTCAAATATAAAGGTCAAGTCACACTGAAGGTCATTATATGGGTTAAATACTCATTTTTTTCTTCACGAAAAGTTAGTCAGGCCAGTTTGTCAAGGTCATTTATCTGGGTCCAAAAAGACTTGTTATACTAAAAAACATCTGACAGGCGACCCACGTGTTCCGCGGAATACGCGTCTAGTTTAGTCTAAGCAGGTGATCCTGGGATTGAGGGAATGCAATAGGGCTTTTAGTCCCAGACGAAGATGAGATGAAGGATGAAGTGTCCCACCAGACCTGCCTCCGCCAGGGAGTCGGGCGGGGGTGGGGTAGGGTGCAGTGGCCGACTTTGCAATACAAAAAGCCATTGGGGGTGTTTCTAATCCGCTTATTCCTGGATCCGCGTTTGACCATGATGCCCTGGAATCCCCATGACGCTCCGCTCATGGTGACAGGCTGTAGTCGAAGACTGTGGAGCATTTTTTCAATATAGAACATTGTAATGCATGATAAATGCATGCATTTGCATGCTTACCTTTTATTCGTGTGTGTTAATGTCCGAAAATTGTGAACACCCACACATTCCGAACAGACATTATTTATTTTTTCGGCATATATTTTATATTTTTATATTATATCTGGATTTTGTGTCAATCAGATGGTTGAACTAGTGCGGACACCAGTTGCATTTAAATTACACCCACGACCACTGACCTCTTCGACCAATCTCTCCCAGAGGTGAAGTAACGACAACTCTAGGTAGAGATTGCTCTTCGACGTCATTTTGATATGGTCATTCGGGCTGCTTCGGATTCCTTCATAATTGCGAACTTGCTTGTTTTCAAGACAAACGTCTAGACTGACGGTTTTTCTAAGCGGCAACCATTTTACCGAGACTTTGGTATCGTTTCTGATTGACTGATACAGATGCACCTTTTATAGAAGATAGACAGAACAGCAGACAATAAACTAATAAATAAACAAAGCGGGAAACTTCATCATTATATCGATGAACTAAATGTGGATGGTCAAAAATACTCAATGAAGTAATAAATTACGGACACGTGTTTCCGATTTCAGTTTTTTTTTCTGTACAAAGGATCAAGATGTTTGTATTTACAATTAAGTTTCGAATATGATCAAGACTAAACTTATAATGGCCACCCGATAGAGGGCGCACTAATTTATCATTACGTGTGAACAGGACGATTCTTTATAGAAAAATGATTTTTGTTAAAAAGTCCCACATGGCAATCTTGATTTTTTTAAAAACTCGCGGCGTCTCTTAACTTGCATTTGTTTAATCATTAATATTAATTGTTAGAACAGTTCAAACCAAATTATTTTTATATATTACTAATTTTTTATAATATTGCACAAATAATATATTTAAAAAAATGTTAAAATAGTGAAGACAATTTTGAAATCTCAATTTTTTATTTAATTCTATGCAAGCAGTTTTAAAGTCAAAATGACGCAGGATAAGTAAATCGACAAGCAAATTTAATTTTTTAAATATCGAAGCATTGTGGTGTAGTGGTTATATAGCGTCTGCCTTGCATTCGGGAGGTCGTGGGTTCGAGTCCCTTGACCGCGTCATACCAAAGACTTTAAAAATGGAGTAGTCACTTGTAACCCTTGCCTGACGAGCAACTAATGGGTAGTGCTACGACTGATTGACCAGTGTCAGAATAATGTGACTGGGTGGGTTGGGGTATCATGTCTACTACGGCGTGGTATTCCAGTGTGGCCTATAAAGAAACCATTGAGTTCGCTGCTTCAAGTAGACATATCATCACATCACACAACAACACGCAGATAAAAGTCCAGACAGTGTGCCTATAATCGTCAGGTAGGACGCCTGTCGTAGGTGAAGGGACTATAAAATCCTTAGAAATACACACACACACTTTAATTTTTTAAATAAAACTCAAGAATGCCATGTGTCCCTTTAAATTACCATTTTTTCAGCTGCAACTTATGTTCTATAAAACATTATACGGAGGAGTGTTCCATAAACTCATAATTTATTTACCCTGCGAGGTATATTAAGATCTGCTATAAACCATATGTATACAACTTTTTTATTTTTTATAATCTTGTGAAAAATATATTGTGTTGACCTATTTTTAACATGATTAAAGTCCTTTTATTGTTTATAATTTTGTTTTATATACATTTTATGAATCTTGTGAAAAAACACCATTGTAAAACAATATTTATTTTTAATACAATGTACACATTGTTTAAGGCTGCTGTCAGAGATCGAGTTAGATGCATAAATATTTTATTAAATTTCGTTGTCTTAAAATTAAAAAAACTATACAGAAATGTTGTAACTAACATACTGTACTTCGTGTATTGTAGAGGATTTGATAAACGGTTCTATTTATAGATTAACGTACTGTCCTATTTATACATTTGCGATTCTATAAATAGATAGGAGAACAGTAATATTTGTTATATTTGTTAAATCATTCAGAAAAATGATTTTGATTTGTTTTGAATGGTGTGTTACGTAATTTTAGCACATGTTAGGCCATATAATTATGACAGTCGAGTTTCTTTCTTCAGAAAATTGATTTATTAATGTATTATGCGACATGGCAATTAATGTAACAGCTACCGTTATAATCAACGGGCATTCATTGGGTGAACAAATCTTTAGGTATGAAACCACCAATGATTTTTGCCATTGATACCAGTGTCCAAATGTCACATATTATTGATTTGCTGAAACTTCTACGCACGTATGGATCAGGCATCTATGTAATTTTCTTATAGACATATAGTTTTCCACTTGAAAACCACCAGAAAAAGGTGGGGTCACAAGACGTGTAAGAAAGTTTTTGTTTGTTTACTAAACAGGTCAAGGGTACAGCTGTTTTCATTTACAGTTGCTCACAAAGAAAAAAATCTAGTAAAACCTATAAATACACTTCTTATATATTCAACAACAAAATCGAATAGAAATGTGCTATTTTCCCCTAATTATAATGCCCATTTCCAACAAAAAAGGAGGGGTTACTTTTTATTATGGGAACTACAACTCGGATGTTTATATGTAATTGGTGGCGGTAAACCTCAAAGATATATGCAGCTGGTGATGGTAAACCTTGACGAACGGTTCAGTCAATATTGAATTTTATTTTATATAACTATATGCCAGCAGGTTTATCTAGATGTAAATGGAGGATGAGCCTGGCATGTTCATCCCTGTTTGGCGCCATATAACCTTTCTTGTGTTGGTGCGCCGTAAAACCCCAATTCAATTCAATTCAGTGCTTGATAAACAGGCTAAGATAGTCCTATGTAAAGGGACATACGTCTCGTTAGTTTCGTTAGTTTATCTACCTAACTTCCGTATTTGCAAATCGTTAATAACTGATTATTTTTACAGTTTATCTGCAGAGTATTAGTAATTATTACTATTATTATTATTACTAATTATTATTGTTGAATAATATATTTAAACGAATGGTAATGACCAAGAAAAATTTAACACTTGAAATTGCATAACCTTTTATGTATTTATATGCACTGAAACAGGTTTAACGTCAATTTATTAACAAATGGAAGTACTAAAGTTGACGTTTAATAAATACTTCACGATTGTCGTGTGTACCTTTAATAAATACTTCACGATTGTCGCGAGTACCTTTAATAAATACTTCACGATTGTCGCGAGTACGTTTAATAAATACTTCACGATTGTCGCGAGTACGTTTAATAAATACTTCACGATTGTCGTGTGTACCTTTAATAAATACTTCACGACTGTCATGTTTACCTTTAATAAATACTTCACGATTGTCGTGTGTACCTTTAATAAATACTTCACGATTGTCGCGAGTACCTTTAAACTAACGGAGTCAATCCTTACAACCAGTTAGTCTGTGATTTTGTTTTCATTTATACTTCTAGATCTGTTTGTTTTTTGTTTTGTTTTATTCTGAGTTATTGTTTATAGTTGTTCATGATTATTTTCTTATTTCGCACGATTGTATTTAGGGAAAAAAAGAGATGTCAATTAATATTATTACTATACATTGTCTTGCTTTATTTCTTTTATTTCTTTAAAATGGAAATTGTATAATATGGCATTTATATTTATTGAATGCGATGTTTAAAGGGGTCGTTAACAGAAATGCTGAGGTAAATCATACCCGTATAGAAAGTGAATTGCAGCGCGCGCGAGAGAGAGAGAGAAAGAGAGAGAGACACAGAGAGAGCAGGACACGTGAGATACAATGACCTATAGTATGTGTTAGGACCTAATTGTCCTCACTATTTGTGTTCACTTAAAACTCATTTATCTCTTTTGTCAAACATATCTTGTTTGAATGTGTAGACTTTGATCCTATGCGACAAAGATACTACACAGGTAATACTTTGGAAGAGTATACCATAGTTCTTAGCCCCGTGTGGTTCCCGGGGGCCCCCGTTTGGTCACGGGGCAAAGAATAGGGCCACTGCAGATCCCTTTGGAGGGGTAGAATCACCCCAAATCCATGTTCATTTTATCATTTTTTGTTCATGTTCATCAAAGGTCTTCATCATGATCCCTGCATTCATTCAGGTGCCATCTCGCTCACATCACTAAGAGCAGTGGCAGAAAAACAATAACGTGGCTCCAGCGTAAATGGAGTTTCTACGATATAATTTGCAGCAACTCTGCAGTTCAGGGTGAGAAGGTTCTAGGCCCATTTTCCATATTTTATCTCGATGTACATGGAAGATGAGCCTGGCATGTTCATGCCTATTAGGCGCCGTATAACCTTTTCATGTGTTGGTGCGCCTTAAAAACCCTAATTCAATTCAATTAGATTTCCTTAAAGAAATCAGACTTTATAAATCAATATAATATTTTCCTATATATATTAACTTGTTTTACAAGCCCGTTGGCGGGCATTTGTTGATTTACATATATACATAGTTTATATTGCTACCATATCATGGACGTTTCGTACCTTGGGCGTTTCCTACCCTGGTTGTTTCGTACCCAGTTTTGGGTACGAAACGTCCAATGTGTAGGACTTTTCGTACCCTACAGTTGGACGTTTCGTACACTGGCCTTTGGACGTTTCGTACCCTGCCGTTGGACGTTTCGTACCAAATTCGTTTTGTTGAATTTTATGATTTTTAATGTAGACGTATACTCGTAATACTATTCATAAGCTCGTATACACTTTTCCTTATGTTGTAGTGACAATATGCGAAAAAGTCGCTTAGTTAAGGAGTTAGCTGGGACCAGCTAGAAAATGGGCTTATTATATATCAAATAAAAGGTAATTATGTGTACTAAACGATCCCACCAAAATTACTTGCACAAAGTGGTACATTTTTTTTAAAATGGCACCTGAACACCACAACCCATAAATAACAAATTTCAGCAAAATATTACCTACCGACTAAAATTATAAGTTTCAGAGAAATGTTAGCTCATTTTTCGTTAACAAATGTATATAAACATCTTCCTACGTACGTCAAATAACTGTGTATGCTATATTTCATGTTTAATTAAAAATTATTTCTTAAATATTAGGAATAATACTATACCTAAAAATATCGATTTTTTTTTTAAAATAGGACAATTATATTTTGTTTAATACATGTTCACGTGAAATTAATTAATCAATTCCTTTTAGTTCAATAAGAAATGTAATAAAATATGTAAGAACAGATTTACTACAAAAGAAATACTATAAAACGCATAAACTTTCTCAAATTATGACGAAACATTTCCTACTCCGATTTTTATATTTTAATGCTTAAACATGTATGCTACTAATCATATGAAAATCTTTTGTTGTTGTTGTTGCTTTAAAGTTACTGTTATATTATGCAATATATTGATACTATACATGATTTCAAATATCACACACATATTTTAAAATATGTTTGGTTATCCAAAATGATTTTACACTGTATATAAAGGGAGATAATTAATCAATGGCGTTGTACTAATCTTATTAGTTTCTTAATGAATATATAAATTATTCACTTTTTAATTAGCTTTACTCATTATTCTGTACAATACATACATGAACCACTCTGTTTTTAATGTTGGAAAGATACTTTACTACTCTTTTTTTTGCTGCGATCAAGACGGTTGTATAATTATATAACTGTAAGAATGTACTATGCACAGCCGATCACTTGCGATGTTCACAACGCGAACTTTTTTCCCGCAATTCAAAGTACTAATTGATTTTGTATTGTTCCTGCCTTATACCTGCGTGTAAAATAGTTAAAAAAAAGTGTGTCCATTACCAATGGTGGATTCTTCTTCACTAGTGAGAATACATTTCACTTGCGAAGACAAATATAGTTTTTGGAAGGTTGCTTTTCTTAGATATAGTTTTTGGAAGGTTGCTTTTCTTCGACAGGATACAGTCTACCACCGAAAATTAGGTATATGACTTTGGCTCAAAAAGCTAATCAATTTTCTGAATTTATTCCGTTTCTGTGCCTGTTATAGCAAACAGTAGATGACAAGAATACATTTCACTCGTTATCAAGTGTGTGCTTTCAAACGAAAGATGGTGACGACAGTACCTCTATTTTAATTCCAAGAAATAAGGAACAGTCAAGTAAAATTTCGCATGAAAATAAGCTATTCATGTATTAATAACTACAATTACTTTTTAAAAGTCTACTACAAGACCAGTCTCACCAAGATACTTTTCGCTTTAGTAATTAATTTTGGAATTAATATCAAATACTTCACATGAGATTTCCTGAGATATATGCCTTGCCGAAGCATGTCCAACACTGCAGGTATTGATATGACTTGATTTTTCCAGTTCATGAGCCTAATACGATTGCATTGTATGCTCCCATCATATATCTATACAAGTCCAACCGATATGTCCACCATATACACGTCTATCTCTATCAAGTATTATCAGGCAAAGACAAACATATTCAGACGATGGACCAGCAATTGATGCAGTTGCACAGCAAGTGAACTCAGGTCTAAGTCCACAGAACTCCATTCACATTGTGTTCGATTAGCAGATAGGAAGGGTATAAGGTGACGCTAGGCTAATAGATTTACTTACATACTCTAATGTATATGCTTCTTCTACACCATATGAAGCGCTAATGACGGTGCTTCTTGTGTCGTTCTTTTGTTTTTTTGTTTTTTGACACGTTTTGACAGATTAGAGATACACTTTATAATGGTTCAGATAAAGCATCCATTGATTCAGCAGATGACGCCGTGCAATTGAAATTGCCATATCAGGTAATATCGCCCAGGAAATCTCAGAACTTGGTGCTTACGGTTTTTCAAAGTCGGCAACATTCAAGTTATGATTTATGTTTCTGGAAACAGTTGATGTTAACCAGCATTAGGGTGGAAAGATCGGGTAATTGGATATTACATCTCGCGACGCAGGCAAGTATGCTGCCTTATTTCGCCAGCATAAAACATTCTAACTACGCAAGATAGTTACCTGTATACCTTTTGGAAATGCTCGTAGATATATTAGAAGACATGTAAAACATTGTTGTTTACAAGGCCAGTTTACCTATCGACACTGCGAAAATGGAACATTTATCGGTATCTGGAGCAACAAACCACTATTTGTGACTCTAAACGTGCATTTTTTCCTACAGTTCTTGACTGACCGGTTGCGACTCTGTTTGATCATTTTATGTAATTGGAAATAAACCAATTATCAAGGTGATGAAGGTAAATAGTGCTTCTAGCTTCAAAAATAGAGTAGCAATTAAAGATTACTCAGGCTATGACAGGGCTTTTGAAACAGGTCTTTAGCAGCCATTTTCGTAGGACCCAAAGGGACATTGTGCAGTGTTTCACCATAGTTTAGATAAACTATGAATGAAGTTGTCGGAGTAAAATGTATCTGTTTAGCAAAGCTTCCACCATGATGTGAAGGCAGTTTTAAGCTCCCTGTAAGACATGCATCGACTCAAACAACACTAAGGATGAATGTCGATAATTCAAAAGAAGAGTCTGAGTTCCTTGTTAGACATGGATGGGAAATGAGTGATAACGGATTGAAACAGACGTATAATTTGGGAGAAATGTCATCATATCTTCTCGTAACACATCATGCATTTGCAGCTGTAAACGGTCATGTTCCACAGCATCATACGTTTGCTTAAGAAACAACAGGTCATTCATGACAACCGCATTTTTTGGAAGAAATCGGATATATTGTTTTTGAAGCAGTCCGTCCATCACTTTGACAGCCCGTCCGTCACGACCTTGTGGACGGAACTACTCCTGACCGGTTCGAGATATTAAAAAAACGTCTTTACAGAAATTTTGATTAGGTCAAAAGGTTTTCATTTAAGATAAGTCTGCTACTTTTATCTCTTGTTTATGATTCTTGCTTCCAAGAGATCCTCTGTTCAGTATTTATTGACATTCACACTAGCATTTATTTAGTACTGCGTGGCGGCCGTAAAAAGACTACAAATTAGTAGTGTTATTACTTAATGATCCTTTGGGATCATCAAGCCCAATCTCTGTGGCTTTAAAGTAGAATATCGCTTAAACCAGTGTTAGGAGGCGTGAGAGGTGTTGCACTTTAGTCTGCTACTTGTATCTATTGTTTGTGTTTGTTGCTTCCATCAGTAGTTATTGATCTTGACTGTCTAAGTTCACAACTCATTTTTGTCTTCAAAAAAAAACAACTTTTGGACGGAACTCCTTCCAGACCATTCGAGGTAAGAAGCTGAAACGTTATGGGAAGCTTGTTGAAGATGAGGTTGTCACTAAAGGTCTGACATTTGATCTTCATCATCAAGATCAAGGTCAGGTCTTAGGGTTTTGCCTGAAAATGGCTTGTGCACGGAAATCCGTCTATAGACCGTTCAAGGTAATAAGCTGAAACTGAGTATGAAGCGTGTTGAGGATGTTTTGCAAAATATTGCTTTAGAGTTTGTTCATTCATCTCTTTGGTGATTTATGTTTAAAACAATTTTTGTTTTGTTTTATGAGGGTCATGTATTTTAACCGTTGACTGCCAAAAATCGTACCACTTTGCGCAAGTAATTTCAACTGATCCTTGTTGGAGAGGGTTTATACTTTCCAATGATATCATAGTTATCCATTTTCTAGGTGGTCCCAACAATTTTTAAAAAAAACGTCAATTGTCACTACAACATTAGCCTCGTCAGTCGGATGGGGACGTAAACCGGGCGGTCCCGTGTATCGGTCTATCCTCCGAGCACGTTAAAGAACCATAGGAATCTATTCGATAATAAGAGTAGGGCAGGTTCCCGGATTCCTATGTATCCTTCCCCTCTCTCTGGGGCGGCTCTAAATAACCTGTACTGTGTTGATGAGCCGTTAAACAACATTCAATTCGTATAATTGAATTGAATTAAGTTACACAATAGACGGAAGCGACACGGAAATCCTGAACTAGACTAAATTTGAACGAGTTTTGGTATACAAATCCGCAGACAAAAGAAATTTTGGTCAAATTGCTAGAATGCCTGAGGACGTAGAATGTATTCTTACTGTATTATTACTGTATTTGATACTGTTGTAAGCGATTCGCTTCTTAGAGGTACTTCTTTATTGTGCTTTCTCAAACTGTTTATGTTTTTTTGTCTTCCGATTGTTAAATGAAACTTGGAGAAATAGCAAATGCAAAATATTAAATCTTTGGCTCATGTAGTTCCAGAGAAGTAGTTTTTTTTTAAAGTTTTTCCCTATACAAGCCTATGTAAAACTGTGACCCCTGGGGTGGGGCCAAATGTGACCCCCAGGGTTTAACTTGGTAAAGGACCATAATCTTATATTAAATGCAAAATATTAAAGGTCATTGACCTCTTGTTCTAAGCGGCAGCCATTTTACCGAGATTTTGGTATCGTTTCTGATTGACTGATACAGATGCACCTTCTATAGAAGATAGACAGAACGTCAGAAAGACACTAAACTAATAAATAAACAAAGCGGGAAACTGATGAACTAAATGTGGATGGTCAAAAATACTCATTGAAGTAATAAATTACCGACACGTGTTTCCGATTTCAGTTTTTTTTCTGCACAAAGGATCAAGACGTTTGTATTTACAATTAAGTTTCGAATATGATCAAGACTAAACTTATAATGGCCACTCGATAGAGGGCGCAATAATTCATTATTACGTGTGAAGAAAAATGATTTTTGTTAAAAAGTCCCACATGGCAATCTTGATTTTTTTAAAAACACGGCGTCCCGTTAGTTTTCCTCTTAACTTGCATTTGTTAAATCATTAATATTAATTGTTAGAACAGTTCAAACCAAATTATTTTTATATATCACTAACTTTTTATAATATTGCACAATTAATATATTTTAAAAAGTGTTAAAATAGTGAAGACAATTTTTTATTTAATTCTATGCAAGCAGTTTTAAAGTCAAAATGACGCAGGATAAGTAAATCGACAAGCAAATTTAAATTTTTAAACCGAAGCATTGTGGTGTAGTGGTTATAGCGTCTGCCTTGCATTGGGTGGGTTCGAGTCCCCTGACCGCGTCATATCAAAGACTTTAAAAATGGAGTAGTCACTTGTAACCCTTGCCTGACGAGCAAATAATGGATAGTGCTACGACTGATTGACCAGTGTCAGAATAATGTGACTGGGTGGGTGGGGGTATCATGTCTACTACGGCGTGGTATTCCAGTGTGGCAGCACTATAAAGAAACCATTGAGTTCGCTGCTTCAAGTAGACATATCATCACATCACACAACAACACACAGATAAAAGTCCAGACTTTGTGCCTATAATCGTCGGGTAGGACGCCTGTCGTAGGTGGAGGGACTATAATCCTTAGAAATACACACACACACACTTTAATTTTTTAAATAAAACTCAAGATTGCCATGTGTCCCTTTAAATTACCATTTTTTCAGCTGCAACTTATGTTCTATAAAACATTATACGGAGTGTTCCATAAACTCATAATTTATTTACCCTGCGAGGTATATTAAGATCTGCTATAAACCATATGTATACAACTTTTTATTTTTTATAATCTTGTGAACAATATATTGTGTTGATCTATTTTTAACATGAATCAAGTCCTTCTATTGTTTATAATTTTCTTTTATATACATTTTATGAATCTTGTGAAAAAACACCATTGTAAAACACCATTTATTTTTAATATTTATTTTTAATACAATGTCCCCCGTGTGGTTCCCGGGGTAGAATACAACCACTGCAAACACACCGTCACGTGCAGAGGTGTAGGACCCCCCCCCCCCCCCCCCCCCCACCCACCCATTCATATTCATTTTGTCATTTATTGTTCATGCTCATTAAAGGTCTTTATCATGACCCCTGCATTCTTTCAGGTGCCATCTCGCTCACATCACTAAGAGCAGTGGCGGAAAAACAATAAACGTGGCTCCAGCGTAAATGGAGTTTCTACGATAGAATTTGCAGCAACTCTGCAGTTCAGGGTGAGACGGTTCTAGGCCCTTTTTCCATATTTTATCTCGATGTACATGGAGGATGAGCCTGGCATGTTCATGCCTGTTAGGCGCCATATAACCTTCCATGTGTTGGTGCGCCTTAAAACCCAATTCAATTCAATTCATATTAAGATCTGCTACAAACCATATGTATACAACTTTTTATTTTTTATAATCTTGTGGAAAATATATTGTGTTGACCTATTTTTAACTCGATTCAAGTCCTTTTATTGTTTATAATTTTGTTTTATGTACATTTTATGAATCTTGTGGAAAAACACCATTGTAAAACAATATTTATTTTTAATACAATGTACACATTGTTTAAGGCTGCTGTCAGAGATCGAGTTAGATGCATAAATATTTTATTAAATTTCGTTATCCTAGATAAAAAAAAAACTATACAGAAATGTTGTAACATACTGGATTTGTACTTTGTGTATTGTAGAGGAATCTCGATATATTTTTGATAAACGGTTCTATTTATAGATTAATGTACGGTCCTATTTATACATTTGCGATTCTATAAATAGATAGGAGAACAGTAATATTCGTTATATTTGTTAAATCATTCAGAAAAATGATTTTGATTTGTTTTGAATGGTGTGTTACGTCATTTTAGCACATGTTAGGCCATATAATTATGACAGTCGAGTTTCTTTCTTCAGAAAATTGATTTATTAATGTATTATGCGACATGGCAATTAATGTAACAGCTACCGTTTTAATCAACGGGCATTCATTGGGTGAACAAATCTTTAGGTATGAAACCACCAATTATTTTTGCCATTGATACCTGTGTCCGAATGTCACATATTAATGATTTGCTGAAACTTCAACGCACGTATGGATCAGGCATCTATGTAATTTTCTAAAAGACATATAGTTTTCCACTTGAAAACCACCAGAAAAAGGTGGGGTCACGAGACGTGTAAGAAAGTTCTTGTTTATTTACTAAACAGGTCAAGGGTACAGCTGTTTTCAATGACAGTTGCTCACAAAGAAAAATTCTTCATTTATCCAGTAAAACCTATAAATACACTTCTTATACATTCAACAACAAAGTCGAATAGAAATATGCTATTTTCCCCTACTTATAATACCCATTTCCAACACAAAAGGAGGGGTTACTTTTTATTATGGGAACTACATCTCGGATGTTTATATGTAATTGGTAAACCTCAAAGATATATATGCAGCTGGTGGTGGTAAACCTTGACGAATGGTTCAATCAATATTGAAAATTTATTTTATATAATTATATGCCAGCAGGTTTATCTAGATGGAGGATGAGCCTGGCATGTTCAGCCTTGTTTGGCGCCATATAATCTTTCTTGTGTTGGTGCGCCGTAAAACCCCAATTCAATTCAATTCAGTGATTGATAAACAGTATAAGATAATCATATGTAAAGGAAAATACGTCTGGTTATTTTCGTTAGTTTATCTACGTAACTTCCATATTTGCAAATCGTTAATAACTGATTATTTTTACAGTTTATCTGCAGATTATTAGCAATTAGTACTATTATTATTATTACTAATTATTATTGTTGAAAAATATATTTAAACGAATGGTAATAACCAAGAAAAATTTAACACTTGAAATTGCATAACCTTTTATGTATTTATATGCACTGAATCAGGTTTAACGTCAACTTATTGCTGATGCTGGATTAACAAATGAAGGTACTAAAGTTTACGTTTAATAAATACTTCACGATTGTCGCGAGTACCTTTAATAAATACTTCGCGATTGTCGCGAGTACCTTTAATAAATACTTCACGATTGTCGTGTGTACCTTTAATAAATACTTCACGACTGTCAGTACCTTTAATAAATACTTCACGATTGTCGTGTGTACCTTTAATAAATACTTCACGATTGTCGCGAGTACCTTTAAACTAACGGAGTCAATCCTTACAACCAGTTAGTCTGTGATTTTGTTTTCATTTATACTTCTAGATCTGTTTGTTTTTTGTTTTGTTTTATTTTGAGTTATTGTTTATGGTTGTTCATGATTATTTTCTTATTTCGCACGATTGTATTTAGGGAAAAAAAGAGATGCCAATAAATATTATTACTATATATTGTCTTGCTTTATTTCTTTTATTTCTTTAAAATGGATTTAATGGTGTTTAGAGTAGCTAGCTTTATTCAGGAAATTGTAAAATATGGCATTTATATTTATTGAATGCGATGTTTAAAGGGGTCGTTAACAGCAATGCCGAGGTAAATCATACCCATATGGAAAGTGAATTGCTGCGCGCGAGAGTGAGAGAGAGAAAGAGAGAGAGACACACAGAGAGAGCAGGACACGTGAGATACAATGACCTATAGTATGTGTTAGGACCTAATTGTCCTCACTATTTGTGTTCACTTAAAACTCATTTATCTCTTTTGTCTTCATCATGATCCCTGCATTGTTTCAGGTGCCATCTCGCTCACATTAAATGAGCAGTGCCAGAAAAACAATAAACGTGGCTCCAGCGTAAATGGATTTTCTACGATAGAATTTGCAGCAACTCTGCAGTTCAGGGTGAGACGGTTCTAGGCCCATTTTCCATATTTTATCTCGATGCACATGGAGGCCTGGCAGGGTTCGAAACTAACTTTTTTAAACGGGTAGTCCGGAGGACTAGTGACTTTAAATATTTAGTAGTTCTCCTGAGAACTAGATGGTCCTTCCAAAAAACGGTGTATTTAGCAACAACAAATGCAGGTGTATAACAGGAGACAAACTTCAAAGAGGACAGTGCCAAAAAACCTTTTCGTCTTGAAGATACCAACTGAAATCGTAAAACTTTATTTACTTTTTTCGTTTCTCCCCAGGCAGACTTTCACAACCTGACTTATATGGTGATGTGATTTATAAACTTCGTAAGATTCTTGGTCATGATCACTTTTATACTATCTTTGTTAAACTTGTTAAAAAGTTTATCCAAAGCGGTTATGACCCTATCATTTTGCAACGTACTGCATGATTGGTGGTGGACCCTTTTACAGTTCGCCACTATGCTGACCTCTTTAATTGTACGATGACCGGACGGGCTGTGGACCCTATGATGACGCCTACCTAAAGCCCATTGGGACGGTGGCGTTGGATGTTTTTCTATGATCTTTCTTGTCGTGCCCTTAATGGTTTTATTCTCTTGTTGCTCTGGCTTCTGCCAAGTCATTGAGTACCTTCACTGTGGCTTTCTAGGCTATTGTTGTTTTTGTATTATATTTACACGAGCATATCTGTGTTTTACTTATATTGCCTATTGATGCTGCCTTGTTGGTTAGAGATTAGACCATGGCGGGGATTCCTTTATTTACACTGTCCTGTTTTAATGGGATGAAGTAGAGTAAGTGTGAGGTTTGGTGCACCCTAGAACCGGTTTAAACCCCCCAGTGGCCTACTTTGCCACTGACCGTTCCAAGGCGGTTGCCCTATTGTCAACCCTTTTGTGTTTGTGATGTCGTTTGCATTTATTATTACTTTTGCCTTCTTGTTTGTCTGTTTGTTTCTGTGTTTTGTGGTTGACTGTCCTCCTTTAATGCTACTTTCCCTGTCCGATCTTTTTATATTTCTTCCATCAGATTTAGATGCAATTTTAACCCTAACCAACTTGACACATGTTAATCGAATGCAATATTATTCTGGTTTTCGTTTCATTTTTATTGAAAAATACTAATTACCTCAAACTTATTTTCCAGTCATACCCGCATTGAGTAAGAAAACACAAAATCATTACCTAATCCATAGACATAGATAAGTTATTGATGGCTATGACTAATCGTAGGATTCAATACATTTCCGTTGAATTCTCTCGTCTATAAAGCAATCACAAACAAACTCGCTTTATACCAAACACATTTCTTTATTTCATAATTAGCCGTCAATAAAACACACAATAGAAGTTTGCGCGTTTGCTTATTGACCACCGCCGCAAAGATTCTTTACAACTGTACCGATGTCAATCATACAATTATAACCGCCTTTTAAATTTATTTATCGCAGGAGAAATCAGTTTCAAAGTATCTCGTCTAATCATAACCCCGCCCTTGCGCAGTAGTTTGTAGTACGATTTTTAATTATTCACCAAGCGGAAAAATACGATGGTTTTGATTGGTTTACTTAAATGGAATGCGCATATGATCCCCACTGATATAATCACGTGATCGCCTAACGAGCAAACATGGCGGTTATATTCACATCTCGCCTCATTTTAATCGCTAATTAGGCTTTTGCCCTGATTAGATAAGAGTCGGGTTGTTATTTAATGTAATGGTATTAAATAAGGTTCTTGTGAAACACGCGCTGATTGTGTATTTTAGAGGGTTTTGTTAATTATGAGGTTAGTCACATTTGAAATTGCCAAAATCGACCCGAAAATGACGGCGACTAAAATTTCGCCCAACATGGATAGAAAAGCGAAGTCGGCCAAATCATAGCGAAGTTTGAAGCGACTTCGCCTAATCGAGTGACCCTGGCCCTATATTAGGAATGTGTAATTTACGGCCGTAATATCTATAATGGGGCTCGAAAAATTACTAGTCCGACGGACTAGCCAACTTTCATGTTTAGGTAGTCCTCCTGAAAAACAGGTTGGCACAGTACTAGCGGACTAGCGTTTGTGTCGAACCCCGCCTGGCATGTTCATGCCTGTTAGGCGCCATATAACCTTTTCATGTGTTGGTGCGCCTTAAAACCCAATTCAATTCAATTATCTCTTTTGTCAAACATATCTTGTTGGAATGTGTAGACTTTGATCCTATGCGACAAAGATACTACACAGCTAATACTTTGTATACCATAGCTTTTAGTCTTGTTTCAGATTCCCTTAAAGAAATCAGACTTTATATACAATATTTTCCTATATATATTAACTTGTTTTACAATCCCGTTGGCGGGCATTTGTTGATTTTCATATATACATAGTTTATATTGCTACCATATCATGGACGTTTCGTACCTTGGACGTTTCCTACCCTGGTTGTTTCGTACCCAGTTTTGGGTACGAAACGTCCAATGTGTAGGACTTTTCGTACCCTACAATTGGACGTTTCGTACCCTGGCCTTTGGACGTTTCGTACCCTTCCGTTGGACGTTTCATACCAAATTCGTTTTGTTGAATTTTGTGATTTTTAATGTAGACGTATACTCGTAATACTATTCATAAGATCGTATAATTGAATTGAATTAAGTCACACAATAGACGGAAGCTGGTATACAAATATACAAAACCTACCGCAGACAAAAGAAATTTTGGTCAAATTGTTAGAATGCGTGAGGACGTAGAATGTATTCTTACTGTATTATTACTGTGTTTGATACCGTTGTAAGCGATTCGCTTCTTAGAGGTACTTCTTGATTGTTCTTTCTCAAACGTTTTATGCTTATTTGTCTTCCGATTGTTTAATGGAGAAATAGCAAATGCAAAATATTAAACCTTTGGCTCGTGTAGTTCCAGAGAAGTAGATTTTTTAAAAAGTTTTTCCGTATACAAGCCTATGTAAAACTGTGACCCCTGGGGTGGGGCCAAATGTGACCCGGGTGGGGCCAAATGTGACCCCAGGGTTTAACTTGGTTAAGGACCATAATCTTATATTAAATGCAAAATATTAAATCTCTGGCTCTTGTAGTTTCAGAGAAGTGGAAAATATTAAACCTCTGTCTCTTGTAGTTAAGATTTTTTCCCCTATATAAGTCTTATGTAAAACTGTGACCACCGGGGCGGGGCCAAATTAGACTCCAAGGTCACCATTTGAACAAACTTAGTAGAGGACCATAAGCTGATGCTGCATATAATACATGAAAGCTCTGTGCCTTGTGGTTTCAGAGAAGAAGACTTTTTAAAGTTTTTTCCTATATAAGTCTATGAAAAACATGCAAAACCTCAATATACAAACTTTGGACCCACAGGGAACAGTCATTTTTTATCCCCGGGACTTCATTTGAACAAGCTTGATAATCTAGGCGTTCGCGATCATTTTAAAAGAAAAACTCGAAGATTTTTTTAAGGTTTCGACCATATATGGTAATGGCGGCGCTGACCTACTAAGGATCACACAGGTGAAGTTTGGTCAAAATTTGCCAAGCGGTTCTGAGGACCAATACATATGTAGTACAAAGGGCCTCTGCGGGTTTAAACAAGGTTCTATGGTGCACCAAATCTCACTCTTACCCTATAGTCATCTCAATAAAACGGGACATTTTAAATAATATTCGCAGCCATCAAACAAGGCAGCATTATTACATAGGCAATATAGGCAATATAACACATAAACGATCATGTATATACCATAGGCATACTATGATAGAAAGCCACAAAGCAAGTACTCAATGACTGGTCAGAAGCTAGAGCAACAAGAGAGTTAAGGGTACGACAAGACAAGATATGACAAACATGAAACGCTACAGTCCAGTGAGGATTTAGGTGACGTCATCATACGAGGTCCACAGTCTGTCCGGTCATCGCACACCCAAAGAGGAAAGCATAGTGGTAAACTGTAAATGCGTTAACCACTAAACATGCTAAACATGCATTGCAGAATGATAGGGTCATAACCTATTAATAATTTTGATAAAAAGAATAAAGAACAAGTTTAATAAAGTTTGCATGAAAGTGATTATGCCGACGAATCTTACGAAGTTTATAAATCACTTCACCGTCTGGTTGTGATAGTCGTTGTCGCAGAAGCGTTTTTAAATTACTTTTTTATTTTAAAAATAAATCAGAGTGACGATAATAACGTTTTACAAACTTTTTTTTACGTGTATGGTAACGTTAGCCCTGCTGGAGTAGCTTTTTAGTTATACTTACGACTATTACGAATACTGGCCCTCAACACGAATACGTTTAAACATACATGTAGATCCCATAATAACTAACTCGGGGAAGATCCCCATATAAATCGTCTCTCTTGTCATAGAATCTACTAATTAGTTACCTTTTTTTAAATAGAGAAATTCAAGAAAAGAAGCGACGGTATCAGAAATGTTAGCTTTGTTGAGTTGGAGTAAGCAGCATCCTCAGAAGGAGATATAATAATTTAAGTTTTTCCCGCCAGACTTGGCACCGTCAGAGAACAAATCCAGGTGGTACAAAAGTGTCGCAGCTCTAAAGTGTCATCGCAATGTCTTAGCAACTGAGTTACCGAGTGCACTCTATGTGTTAAAGAAACTTACCCGCGAAACTGAAAACCGCAAAAATTACACTACACAACGGTTCATCAAAACTCAGTCCAGGTATTCGTCATTTAATAATGCAAGTGGGCCGAGGTATAGGTTTATTCACAGGTTCTTAAAATACCTGTGATTGAATACGTGTAAAATGGATTGTGAGTTGGTAACCCTTAATTCGACGCTCAGGGTTTGGGGGTTTGGCGTGTCTGATTAAAGCGTTTAGACACAATATACAACTGGAGCATGGAATTAAGAGTTACCAACTCATAGCTACCCGGGCTCGATCTTGAAGCATAAGTAGCCTGGTAGTACTTCGGCGATTCTCGAGACGTAACTCTAGCGTAACTAATCCGGCATAGCTGGTATTCGAATGGAACCGAGCTAATTCTTCTTCTTCTTCTTCTTCTTCTTCTTGCAATATAAGGGTGTATTATTCTTAGAATGTAGTTAACCCTGCTAGCCAAATAGAAACAAATGACATTTGGCGCTATGATACAATTAAAACTATTTACATAATTATAGTGGATCTTTAGTTGATGGGGGAAAAGGAGAGGCGCGTGAATAGTGATAAGCATATCCCAGAATGCCTCTACAGTGTCGGTGTCGGTGGTTTGGATTGGAAGAAGGTTCCAGTCTGATCGTCCGCGGGTGGGAAAAGAGTTCTTCTGGGCAATAGGCTGATGATAGAGTCGCCGGGAAACTCTGGTACGCTTGGCGGTATTTGGTTTTTATCTACATCCATTAGTCTAATAGCATGGTTAGTCGGTTGGTGTACCTTCGGTATTGTAGGGACTCCCACTGCAGGTTCTGTTCTGTTCTATTTCTGATAGTTTACCATTTTTGTATTTTACCATTAGGTTCTGTTCTGTCCTGGTTCTGATAGTTTACCATTTTTGTATTATACCCGTCACATTTGCCACTTTACAGTCATGCAGAACGGATCGTTCTTGTATCGATTTACTGAATATACTATGAAGAGGCTTGAGTACAGTTGATCGGCACACTCTTTCAATGGCACTGGATGGCAAACGCTTTTGATGTGTTCACAGATTTAAGAAGTTTAAACACTGTATATGGAGTCACTTTTACACTATACCACTGTATCTGGAGTCACTTTTATACTATACCACTGTATCTGGAGTCACTTTTTTCGGTTTGATTGAGACTATTCATGAGCGGCAAATTAAACTAGGCAAATTTTTGAAAAAAAGTTGCTCCTGCATAATCATGTTCATTTTTGTATAGGGGTAAACTTTGTTTTTTGCACTTTAATCGTACCTGTCGTTGATTGTAAGTAATAATAGACATATTAAAATAGTGTTTGCCGTAGTTTTTAAGTGGATTTTAAATTTGGGTTCAACAAAAAAACTTTGTTTAACTTGGCCTTTTTTTCTAAAAAAAAATTCTCCTTGATAATCATGTTCATTTTTACAGTTAAGCTTCTTTTTTTCACCTTAATAGTACCTGTCGATAATTGTAAGTAATAAAAGACATATTGAAATAGTGTTTGCTGTAGTTTTTAAGTGGGTTTATGGTAAGAAAAAGGTAATTTTTAAACTTGCCATTTTGAGATTTTTTATCGAAAAAATGGCGATCTATACATCTTAAACTTTAATTTGTTATAAAGGACCCCAGGACTCGATCTCGCACCATGGGGTATTGTACACCTAGCTTAACATGTGTCCTTGTGTTTATTGTAAATAAGTGTGTGCGTGATCAGATCAAGATCTAAATCATCAACATTAACAAAATAGCCTTTTCGACATTCCTTTTAATGCGAACGAGCAACTTTGAAATGAGAGCACTTTACAATCATTCAGATGATTTTAATAGAGAATTTTAATTTTGACTAATTACATTTCGAGTCTGTCAAAAGCTTAGCTAATTAAAAGTCTGTAAATTAGGCGACTATATCTAATGAAACGCCATCATAATTAAAAACTAAATTGTGTGGTAATATTCCACCTTTTCTAAACACCATTACTTTTGTTTTAGTGCAATTCACTTTTAATCTCCATTCTTTACAATAATTAGATAAGATATTATTATAAGTCCATTTTGAAACTCTACTGCAGTATTAGCAAACAAAACTATGTCGTCTGCATATAAAAGCATAAACATCTTAAACATAATAATATCGAGACCTTCAAGACCACTATGAATGAATTCATCTTCTATGTCATTTAAATACATGGAAAACAACAAACAACAGTGATAGACACTCCCCTTGCCTAACGCCAATAACACAATAAAATTCATCGCTCAATTGGTTACAATATTTGACTTTAGACTTACACATGAATACATTGATTTAATAATATCAAGAATTTTTCCCGAATGCCGAACTTAGTTAATGTATACCATAGATTATCACGCACGACATAATCAAAGGCTTTAGTCAAATCGACAAATGCACAATATATATGCGTTATATTTTGTTTGCCGATTCGAGATTTTCCTTGTTTGTAAAAGGTGAAAGAATGATCAAATTCGAATGATAAACAAAAAGATATGACCATTTAAAGGTTGTTCTAAAACGAATATGGGAGCCGCCATTTTTAGAAGTATGACGTCATTGTTCCATATTACCATATATGGACAATTGATAAATATCATTTAAAACGAAGAAAATCGCTGCAAATAAATGAATGTGTTTACTGGTCATATAAAGCATTATTGCCATTAAGTATTACATATTTTTCATACAGTTGCTGTAATTTTTTCCCTATAAATCAGTAAATTTTCATATTTATAAATATTCCATATATGGTCATTTAGAACCGTGATGTCATAGCTCTCAAAATGGCCGTTTCCTTGTCCGTTTCAACAGAAACTACAACAACAACAACATAAACTTTATTTCAAATCAGGTTACAGAGTAACAACATGATTGGCAATACAATATGATAAAGATTGGTATGGGTAAGTAATGGGGACAGTGGTTATTAGTTATATGAAAGAGGAAACAACTGTCTAATAAGGTTGATAAGAACAGCAAAACAAAATCATATTTTTTTCCCCCAGAAGATGTAGTTATTAAATATGTATATGAGTAGCAAAAAATATAAATGACAAAGAATGTACGTATGCGTTTGTTCTATATTTGTTTCAACATCTGACCTAATTGCTGGCCACAATAATAATTAACCGGTGATTCGCACGTGGATCACGTGCGAGTGAATCCACGAGGAACTAGCTAATTTTATGAATGGCGCACCTTTCAGGAATTTACTACGTGCACAAGTCTGGTGGTGTCATTGGCTGAATTTGTATTTGTTTCGTGACGTTGCTAGTTGTGTATTTTATTTTTATTTACGTGTATGTCGAGTGTTACAGTTTTATTCCTAAGGATTTACCATTAAGTGATAATGTGGGTTATGAAAATGTAAGTTTATGACTGCATGTTTTTAACATTCTAAGCAAGCTTATCTTTTAAGGTTAACATAATTTTCTTAGCGAATATTGAGATTTGTTTCAAGACCTTGAATGATTTGGTGGACAGTAGCTCTTTAAATTTTAAAATATTAGGCCTGAGATAGTAGAATTTTGGGATGTATTGTTTACGTTCTTCGGAGAAAAAGCGACACCTTAACATGTAATGAAATTCGTCACCAATATCGTTTAAGTTGCATAGGTGGCATTTTCTATCCTCTAACGGTAAATAAGATTGGGACCATCTTCCTGTTTCGATTGGAAGTCTATGATTTCCCGTTCGGAAGTGAAAAAGAGAAAGGCGCACGTTATTTGGTAAAGATTGCAGATATTGCTCGAAAGCTATGTTATCTTTTAAAAGGTTATAATTTTTTCCTTTCGAAGAGATACTTATTTGGTTATTCCATTTTTGTAAAAATTGATCTTGGAGGGTTTGTCTAACCTTAAGGTTAATTGATCTCCAATCCATATTATTTTGGTTAACCCACACGAATGTGTTTCCTGTAATGTCTAATGTATTTTTTATACAGTTTGACCATTTATAATTTAAAGTTCCGTGTAGCATGTTTTTGTTAACTTTGTTTCGCTAGATGAAAGTATTTTGCCCCAAAATTTCACCATTCTAGATTTAATAGTTATATCAACGGGGTAACGCCCAAGTTCACCATATAACATGTAATGTGGGGTACTTTTTTTTACTTTTTGTAATTTTTCTGAGGAAATCGGTATGAACCTTTTCAATTATATCATTATTATCGAATCCCCACACCTCGCAGTTATATGTGAGGATAGGAAGGATGGTTTGATCGAATGGTTTTATCTGTATATCAAGAGGTAAATCTAGGTTGGCTATTCTAGGGTATAATATATGCATGGCCTTATTTGCCTGGATTATAATTTGATTTTTGGCATTCAAGAAACTCCCTGAAGATGAAAATGTGATGCCTAGATATTTATATTCTTTAACCGTTTCAATAACGTCTCCATTTATCGTGAATTTAAAGTTTTCCGGTTTGTTTGATCCAAACACAATGACTTTTGTTTTGCTCATATTAATTTGTAGTTTCCATTTTTTACAGTAGTCATTAAAATTATTTAATGTGTTCTGAAAAGAGATTGGGTCATCACTTACGATTATTGTATCATCGGCATAAAGTAAAACAAATATTTTTAGGTAAAGGTCAACATCTACATTAGGAGGGTTAAGTGATATTCCTGGGTTATCCTCTGACAGGTATGTTTCAAGATCATTAAGATAAATTGAAAATAAAATCGGCGATAAATTCTCCCCTTGTCTGACACCACAGTTACTGGTGAAAAAAGTAGAGGATTCGTCTCTTACAGAAACACAAGACTTAATATTAAATACATATTAAAAATTATTTGGAAAAGTTTTCCGTTTAGGCCATTTTTTACAAGTTTGCTCCATAACCCAACACGCCATAATTGATCAAACGCTAAAGCGAAATCGATAAATGAGCAAAACAGTTTCTTTTCTTTTGTCATAGTGTATCAATAAGGAATTTAAGTGTGAATATATGATCAGATGTTGAATAAGTAGCTCGAAACCCGGCCTGGTTTTCTTCAAGAATGTTATTTTGTTTAAGAAATAAATTAAGTCGTTCGTTTAAAATGGCTGTAAACAGTTTCCCTAAACAACTGAGAATTGTAATAGGCCTGTAGTTTCCAGGGTCTAATGAAGAGCCCTTCTTTTTAAAAAAAAGGTTTAATAGTGCCTATAAGCCACATGTCTGGTAAAATGCCCGAGTCGAAAATCATGTTAAAGAATGAACAGTAGACTGGGGCCATTACAACTTTAGTACTTTTTATATATTCATTATAAATGAAATCTTGTGGTGATGCTGCCTTACCGTTATTACATTTAGCGATCATTTTGTTTATTTCCTCAATAGTAATCGGACCATTTAAAGTTTCTTCTACATAGTTAGGGTCGAATTCAATATTTATATTTTCAGTATTTTCGTGTGCTTGATTTGCTTTGACACTCTTAAAGTGTTGATAAAAATCTTGAATATCTGGCATTTTTTCTTGTTTAGAAGAATTAAAATTGTTTATTATTTTCCAAAAGTCTTTTGGTCGTCTTGAATGCATTTCGCGTAATTTTTGTTCATTGCGCGTTTTGTGCTTTTTTATATAAGTGTTTAGTGTTTGTTTGTAAAATTTGCTCACACGGTTTAGTTCGCTTTTATAGAAGTCGTTTTTGTGCAAATTATAATTTCTCCGCGCAGCGTGATATTTACGTCTTGCTTTGTTACACTGAGGCCCAAACCAGGGTTTACTATTTGTACGCGATTTTTTCATGAAATTAACATAATATGAATTATGTGTGGGAAATGTTTCAAATGCAGACAAATTAAATATGTTTGCAATTTTTTGTGATATACTATTTATACAGTTCAGTGTAATGTTTTCCGAGACAGTGCTCAGTAATTGGTTAATATTTTCGAGTTCAGTGTCGTTTATATTTTCAATGAACTGGGTTTGGAGAGAAGGTACCCATTTTGGTGGTTTATTTAAGCCATTTCCGTTGTCAGCTTGTGTTACAAGATAAACGGCGTCATCGTTAGTTTGAGATTGCTCATAGATATTTAAATCAACTGACAGGAGTGAGTGTCCATCAGAAAATAAATTATCAACTGGTGTTATTTCAAAGTTAGATAAAAGTGGAAAACATTCAGTTGATAAGACGATATAATCAATAACAGAAGTGTCTCTAAAGGTGAAATCTCCTATACATTTATCAGAGCCAGATCTACCATTTAAGATGAAAAGATTATTATTTTTACAGGTGTCTAAAAATTTAAGACCGATATTATTTGTTTTTGTGTCTTTTGACACCTTATTTCTGTTAGTGCTATTTACTGTTTCAACAATATCAATAGAGTTAAATTTACATATTAGTTCATTATCAAAACCAAATTGGTCAGCAAGGAAATTGTCAATCACAGTATAATCAGGCAATGTATATGTATGGCCATTGACATCCCCTAACAACATACAATATTCGAAGTCAGTACATTTATTTGATACTTCGTTTTGGAAATGAAAAAACTCATCTCCATTAAAGAAGCGCGATTGCTGCGGCGGAACATATATTCCCCCAATGACGATAGTACAGCCATGATTAAGGGCTAATGGTCGATTTATTTTTAACCAAAATATATATTCACATTCTGAGTCAATTAGTTCAATGTCATTTACTAACGAGTTTTTTACAAAGAATCCTATCCCCCCTGATTTTCTAAGATATTTGTCTTTTCTCGGTTGATGATCATATCTTCTTTGTTTATCACATGATTTTGATAATTCTTTCACCCTTATTCAAGTATTTTAGAACACTCAATAATAAAGATGGCTTGGCTGAGTCACTACATTCCCTTTAATTAATCGTTATTCGAAATAAAATAGCGTCACTAGGACGATAATTTGTTTGACTTTCTCATCATATACATCATTTACATATGTATTTAATAACATCTGTACCATGGCCAAAAAAAGACGCACATTTATTTGCGTAAACTCATTAAGAAACAAAAAAAATGTGTTTTATTTGATTTAAACATATTTTATTGCCATATATGTACAAGTACAATGCAATCGGGTCGGGCCACAAGTGCTACCCACATTAGTTACGGCCCTTCCCTACAATGGAGTTTTAACAAATATAATGAATGGCAATTGCTATTAACACGTATCAATAAACTGGATTAACTACAACATGATATATAGTAGAACGTGTTAAGATAATAAGAAAATAGAAATAAAAAAATATAAAGAAAAAGTAGAAGTGGAAGAAAGAATAATGCAACACATGTGACATTGCTCGGGTTGATTAGACAGAAAAAATGTAATGGCAAACCTAAGTAAATCGATGACTATCTCTAATTAAGTTTTGAACAGAATTAAAAATCAAACCATTTTCTTGTGTTGTAAGATCTAACCTTCCAAACAATAGTATGTATTTGAGCTTAAAGGATGAAACGAACGCGTTGACTGGAAGAGTTCGAGCCTCTCAACATTGAATTATTAACATGTGTCCTTGTGTTTATTGTAAATTGTGCGTGATCAGATCAAGATCTAAATCATCAACATTAACAAAATAGCCATTTCGACATTCCTTTTAATGCGAACGAGCAACTTTGAAATGAGAGCACTTTACAATCATTCAGATGATTTTAATAGAGAATTTTAATTTTGACTAATTACATTTCGAGTCTGTCAAAAGCTTAGCTAATTAAAAGTCTGTAAATTAGGCGACTATATCTAATGAAACGCCATCATAATTAAAAGCTAAATTGTGTGGTAATATTCCACCTTTTCTAAACACCATTACTTTTGTTTTAGTGCAATTCACTTTTAATCTCCATTCTTTACAATAATTAGATAATATATTAAGTCCATTTTGAAACTCTACTGCAGTATTAGCAAACAAAACTATGTCGTCTGCATATAAAAGCATAAACATCTTAAACATAATAATATCGAGACCTTCAAGACCACTATGAATGAATTCATCTTCTATGTCATTTAAATACATGGAAAACAACAAACAACAGTGATAGACACTCCCCTTGCCTAACGCCAATAACACAATAAAATTCATCGCTCAATTGGTTACAATATTTGACTTTAGACTTACACATGAATACATTGATTTAATAATATCAAGAATTTTTCCCCGAATGCCGAACTTAGTTAATTTATACCATAGATTATCACGCACGACATAGTCAAAGGCTTTAGTCAAATCGACAAATGCACAATATATATGCGTTATATTTTGTTTGCCGATTCGAGATTTTCCTTGTTTGTAAAAGGTGAAAGAATGATCAAAATCGAATGATAAACAAAAAGATATGACCATTTAAAGGTTGTTCTAAAACGAATATGGGAGCCGCCATTTTTAGAAGTATGACGTCATTGTTCCATATTACCATATATGGACAATTGATAAATATCATTTAAAACGAAGAAAATCGCTGCAAATGAATGAATGTTTTTACTGGTCATATAAAGCATTATTGCCATTAAGTATTACATATTTTTCATACAGTTGCTGTAATTTTTTCCCTATAAATCAGTAAATTTTCATATTTATAAATATTCCATATATGGTCATTTAGAACCGTGATGTCATAGCTCTCAAAATGGCCGTTTCCTTGTCCGTTTCAACAGAAACTACAACAACAACAACATAAACTTTATTTCAAATCAGGTTACAGAGTAACAACATGATTGGCAATACAATATGATAAAGATTGGTATGGGTAAGTAATGGGGACAGTGTTTATTAGTTATATGAAAGAGGAAACAACTGTCTAATAAGGTTGATAAGAACAGCAAAACAAAATCTTCTTTTTTTCCCCCAGAAGATGTAGTTATTAAATATGTATATGAGTAGCAAAAAATATAAATGACAAAGAATGTACGTATGCGTTTGTTCTATATTTATTTCAACATCTGACCTAATTGCTGGCCACAATAATAATTAACCGGTGATTCGCACGTGGATCACGTGCGAGTGAATCCACGAGGAACTAGCTAATTTTATGAATGGCGCACCTTTCACGAATTTACTATCAGTGTTGCACGCACGAGATCAGTGAGATTATCCTTATTGATGATAGTTGTAATATGGTCACGTGCACAAGTCTGGTGGTGTCATTGGCTGAATTTGTATTTGTTTCGTGACGTTGCTAGTTGTGTATTTTATTTTTATTTACGTGTATGTCGAGTGTTACAGTTTTATTCCTAAGGATTTACCATTAAGTGATAATGTGGGTTATGAAAATGTAAGTTTATGACTGCATGTTTTTAACATTCTAAGCAAGCTTATCTTTTAAGGTTAACATAATTTTCTTAGCGAATATTGAGATTTGTTTCAAGACCTTGAATGATTTGGTGGACAGTAGCTCTTTAAATTTTAAAATATTAGGCCTGAGATAGTAGAATTTTGGGATGTATTGTTTACGTTCTTCGGAGAAAAAGCGACACCTTAACATGTAATGAAATTCGTCACCAATATCGTTTAAGTTGCATAGGTGGCATTTTCTATCCTCTAACGGTAAATAAGATTGGGACCATCTTCCTGTTTCGATTGGAAGTCTATGATTTCCCGTTCGGAAGTGAAAAAGAGAAAGGCGCACGTTATTTGGTAAAGATTGCAGATATTGCTCGAAAGCTATGTTATCTTTTAAAAGGTTATAATTTTTTCCTTTCGAAGAGATACTTATTTGGTTATTCCATTTTTGTAAAAATTGATCTTGGAGGGTTTGTCTAACCTTAAGGTTAATTGATCTCCAATCCATATTATTTTGGTTAACCCACACGAATGTGTTTCCTGTAATGTCTAATGTATTTTTTATACAGTTTGACCATTTATAATTTAAAGTTCCGTGTAGCATGTTTTTGTTAACTTTGTTTCGCTAGATGAAAGTATTTTGCCCCAAAATTTCACCATTCTAGATTTAATAGTTATATCAACGGGGGTAACGCCCAAGTTCACCATATAACATGTAATGTGGGGTACTTTTTTTTACTTTTTGTAATTTTTCTGAGGAAATCGGTATGAACCTTTTCAATTATATCATTATTATCGAATCCCCACACCTCGCAGTTATATGTGAGGATAGGAAGGATGGTTTGATCGAATGGTTTTATCTGTATATCAAGAGGTAAATCTAGGTTGGCTATTCTAGGGTATAATATATGCATGGCCTTATTTGCCTGGATTATAATTTGATTTTTGGCATTCAAGAAACTCCCTGAAGATGAAAATGTGATGCCTAGATATTTATATTCTTTAACCGTTTCAATAACGTCTCCATTTATCGTGAATTTAAAGTTTTCCGGTTTGTTTGATCCAAACACAATGACTTTTGTTTTGCTCATATTAATTTGTAGTTTCCATTTTTTACAGTAGTCATTAAAATTATTTAATGTGTTCTGAAAAGAGATTGGGTCATCACTTACGATTATTGTATCATCGGCATAAAGTAAAACAAATATTTTTAGGTAAAGGTCAACATCTACATTAGGAGGGTTAAGTGATATTCCTGGGTTATCCTCTGACAGGTATGTTTCAAGATCATTAAGATAAATTGAAAATAAAATCGGCGATAAATTCTCCCCTTGTCTGACACCACAGTTACTGGTGAAAAAAGTAGAGGATTCGTCTCTTACAGAAACACAAGACTTAATATTAAATACATATTAAAAATTATTTGGAAAAGTTTTCCGTTTAGGCCATTTTTTACAAGTTTGCTCCATAACCCAACACGCCATAATTGATCAAACGCTAAAGCGAAATCGATAAATGAGCAAAACAGTTTCTTTTCTTTTGTCATAGTGTATCAATAAGGAATTTAAGTGTGAATATATGATCAGATGTTGAATAAGTAGCTCGAAACCCGGCCTGGTTTTCTTCAAGAATGTTATTTTGTTTAAGAAATAAATTAAGTCGTTCGTTTAAAATGGCTGTAAACAGTTTCCCTAAACAACTGAGAATTGTAATAGGCCTGTAGTTTCCAGGGTCTAATGAAGAGCCCTTCTTTTTAAAAAAAAGGTTTAATAGTGCCTATAAGCCACATGTCTGGTAAAATGCCCGAGTCGAAAATCATGTTAAAGAATGAACAGTAGACTGGGGCCATTACAACTTTAGTACTTTTTATATATTCATTATAAATGAAATCTTGTGGTGATGCTGCCTTACCGTTATTACATTTAGCGATCATTTTGTTTATTTCCTCAATAGTAATCGGACCATTTAAAGTTTCTTCTACATAGTTAGGGTCGAATTCAATATTTATATTTTCAGTATTTTCGTGTGCTTGATTTGCTTTGACACTCTTAAAGTGTTGATAAAAATCTTGAATATCTGGCATTTTTTCTTGTTTAGAAGAATTAAAATTGTTTATTATTTTCCAAAAGTCTTTTGGTCGTCTTGAATGCATTTCGCGTAATTTTTGTTCATTGTGCGTTTTGTGCTTTTTTATATAAGTGTTTAGTGTTTGTTTGTAAAATTTGCTCACACGGTTTAGTTCGCTTTTATAGAAGTCGTTTTTGTGCAAATTATAATTTCTCCGCGCAGCGTGATATTTACGTCTTGCTTTGTTACACTGAGGCCCAAACCAGGGTTTACTATTTGTACGCGATTTCTTCATGAAATTAACATAATATGAATTATGTGTGGGAAATGTTTCAAATGCAGACAAATTAAATATGTTTGCAATTTTTTGTGATATACTATTTATACAGTTCAGTGTAATGTTTTCCGAGACAGTGCTCAGTAATTGGTTAATATTTTCGAGTTCAGTGTCGTTTATATTTTCAATGAACTGGGTTTGGAGAGAAGGTACCCATTTTGGTGGTTTATTTAAGCCATTTCCGTTGTCAGCTTGTGTTACAAGATAAACGGCGTCATCGTTAGTTTGAGATTGCTCATAGATATTTAAATCAACTGACAGGAGTGAGTGTCCATCAGAAAATAAATTATCAACTGGTGTTATTTCAAAGTTAGATAAAAGTGGAAAACATTCAGTTGATAAGACGATATAATCAATAACAGAAGTGTCTCTAAAGGTGAAATCTCCTATACATTTATCAGAGCCAGATCTACCATTTAAGATGAAAAGATTATTATTTTTACAGGTGTCTAAAAATTTAAGACCGATATTATTTGTTTTTGTGTCTTTTGACACCTTATTTCTGTTAGTGCTATTTACTGTTTCAACAATATCAATAGAGTTAAATTTACATATTAGTTCATTATCAAAACCAAATTGGTCAGCAAGGAAATTGTCAATCACAGTATAATCAGGCAATGTATATGTATGGCCATTGACATCCCCTAACAAAATACAATATTCGAAGTCAGTACATTTATTTGATACTTCGTTTTGGAAATGAAAAAACTCATCTCCATTAAAGAAGCGCGATTGCTGCGGCGGAACATATATTCCCCCAATGACGATAGTACAGCCATGATTAAGGGCTAATGGTCGATTTATTTTTAACCAAAATATATATTCACATTCTGAGTCAATTAGTTCAATGTCATTTACTAACGAGTTTTTTACAAAGAATCCTATCCCCCCTGATTTTCTAAGATATTTGTCTTTTCTCGGTTGATGATCATATCTTCTTTGTTTATCACATGATTTTGATAATTCTTTCACCCTTATTCAAGTATTTTAGAACACTCAATAATAAAGATGGCTTGGCTGAGTCACTACATTCCCTTTAATTAATCGTTATTCGAAATAAAATAGCGTCACTAGGACGATAATTTGTTTGACTTTCTCATCATATACATCATTTACATATGTATTTAATAACATCTGTACCATGGCCAAAAAAAGACGCACAGTTATTTGCGTAAACTCATTAAGAAACAAAAAAAATGTGTTTTATTTGATTTAAACATATTTTATTGCCATATATGTACAAGTACAATGCAATCGGGTCGGGCCACAAGTGCTACCCACATTAGTTACGGCCCTTCC
>JAWPHD010010668.1:0-91372 GCA_037043455.1 Cyrtodaria siliqua
TCTGAGCTGGCAGCATTGTTTACCTGTACACATCTACATGTACACAGTACACATCTACATGTACACATCTACATGTACACAGTACACATGTACCCTGTACACATGTACCTGTACACATCTACATGTACACAGCACACATGTACCTGTACACATCTACATGTACACATCTATCTGTACACAATTGCATGTACACATCTACATGTACTATTTACACTCTCATCAGTAAACAAAATGCTAGTCACCAAAGTGCAGTGGTATAGTGGTTAGAGTGTCTGGCCTGTGGGAGGTCGTGGGTACGAGTCCCCTGGCCGCGTCATGGTTAGAGTGTCTGGCCTGTGGGAGGTCGTGGGTACGAGTCTGGCCTGTGGGGGGTCGTGGGTACGAGTCCCCTGGCCGCGTCATACTGACGTTAACAACGGTAGTAGTTACTTGTAACACTTGCTTGATGAGCGTATTATGGGTACTGAGCCCCAAGATTCTTCTTGGGGCTCAGATGGTAGAAGGACTATAATCCGTAGAGCTACACACACACACACACACACACACACACACACACACACACACATACACACACACACACACACACACACACACACACACACACACACACACACACACACACACACACACACACACACACACACACACACACACACACACAATCACAACATGCTCAGCATATATACAAGGATCTTCATCAATCAAATTATGACAATACACATGCCCTACTGAACATTTAAAGTTAAATATGATCAAACTACAAGCTCATTTCACATGTAGTGCATATGTATACTTGATGACACCAGAGTGAGTAGAAATCGTTCCACGTGTTGCACACACGTAGAAAACTTAATTTAATCAGAAAGTTCGTCAGAAAAGGATATAACCGTTTGGTTTTACAGTGCACTGCATGTTTAGTGATTGACCCCTCTACAGTCAGTCATTACGCTTCACTTTTCACTTGTGCGATGACGACTACCTCTTGGGACTCTATGATTGTACCTACTGAAACCCCAACTAAGGGAGGTGGGTGCATGAGCTTTCATCCCTCGGGTTTTCTGGTCGTACCCTAGATTGGTTTTCTCTTTAGCTGCATCTACTATGGTTGTTCAGTATGATTCTGGATACATCCAGAGATGTTTATTATTTTGTATTTGTTTCTCTGGATGTGGACTTTATTGTTAGAGAATTCCTTTTGATGGGATGTAGTTTTGTTTACACTGTCTTGTATATTTGGGCTCTGAAGACAGGATAATAGCGAGGATTGTGCGCATATAAAATTGATTCAAGCTAACCAGTAGGCCTTATTGCCTACTGACCGTTCCAAGTCGGTAGCCCTGTCTTCACCACCCTTTCTGTTGTTTTTTGTCTCTTTCATTGTATTATCAAGTCCTTGTTTGCGGTACAGTGCGGACCTACGATGCCATTGCGTTCGGACGCTGTGCTTTCTATAGGACCCTATATATCATTTTTGCTGACACTAGTGGTGTATAAGAGGTATTGATATTGCATAAGGGTAGCGATTGACATTAATGTTTCTGTACATCTCAATATATACTTTGTATAGCATATTCCTATGGTTGCAATGTTGTTTTAATATACAAGGATACATACATGATTAAAACGCCTCAATTTTGTTATATACCAATGTCTAACTTGCAAAAAACTATCCGCAACTGACATATTGACTCAGTTTTGCAGGCAATTGTGAAAACTTCTGAAAAACTATCCACAACTGACAAATTGACTCAGTTTTCAGGCAATTGTGAAAACTTCTGAAAAACTATCCGCAACTGACAACTTGACTCCGTTTTACAGGCAATTGTGACCATTTCTGATGAAGTGGAAACCTGTATCGGTTTAATTACCTTTTCACGGCTACATACATACTTTCTGAAAAAACAACTATCGCTTAGTTCTATGATGGATGTATTTGGATGTTACTGTCCTTGGACATATATTAACAGTATTTGGATGTTACTGTCCTTGGACATATATTGACAGTATTTGGATGTTACTGTCCCTGGACATATATTGACAGTATTTGGATGTTACTGTCCCTGGACATATAGTGACAGTATTTGGATGTTACTGTCCCTGGACATATATTGACAGTATTTGAATGTTACTGTCCCTGGACATATATTGACAGTATTTGGATGTTACTGTCCCTGGACATATATTGACAGTATTTGGATGTTACTGTCCCTGGACATATATTGACAGTATTTGGATGTTACTGTCCCTGGACATATATTGGCAGTATTTGGATGTTACTGTCCCTCGACATATATTGACAGTATTTGGATGTTACTGTCCCTGGACATATATTGACAGTATTTAATTGTTAAAGCTGGTGGTGAAAGCTATGACAGATTATCACAGTCGCAGTACAGTGAAAGCGTGATTTGAACTCAAGACCAATTCATAAAAAAACGCCAGGTCATTGCTTGGTTAGAAAAACATCTACAAATCTGCAGACGTCCATGACCGAGTTAGGTCTAAGAATGTAATTTGTTGTAAACAATTGCCGCTCACGAAGCAGGTTTTAGTCCAAAGATATCAGTTACGAAATGTCTCTGCTGGTTCTATTCGGTTGTAGAAGTGTTCCTTTAAATGAAGATATTAGAACCAGAAAATCTCCCTCATTTATATAAATGTTTCATCTTGTCATCGCAAGTAATCATTACAGGAAAGTATTCATTATTTTTGAAAATTATCTTTGAGAAAGTCCCCCAGATTTCATTGAATTAATGGTAGTAGTGCTATACAATATATTAAAGATTCATGGTGAAATAGACACCATTGTCAGATTACCCTCATTATAGAAATTAATTTATAACCGCTGTATTAAATTATGTACAGCAAACAATGTACAGAAATAAATCATGTTGGGATTTTATGACCAATAACAAGCAATGAAATATTACCTTCAACATTTGGCGCTTCAATGACAGGGTTATTGGATAATATTTTTAAGGCCTGTCAAGATATATTACTTGATAGAAAGAAACAATCAAACAGCTGGCGTAAGTGCGAAAGCCTGATCAGCAAATCACGGCATGCAGATTGACCCCGCCACTCACCCCCCCCACTCCCACCCCCACCAACCACCTTGACCTTGAGGTCTGTCTTAAAGCTACAGAGGCTCTATATCAATCGATTTCTTCTTTTGTAGGCATGTCTTTATTTGTAACTTGATGTTCGAAATCGGGTATTTAATGGAGCAACTATATTTGTTTGTTTGTTTGTATGGTGTTTTACGTCGTTTTCAACACATGTAAGGTTATATATGACGGTTGATTTTTTGTGGTGGAGGCAGACCACCCACTTTTCCTGGGTAGAACCAGTACTATACAACTCCCGCCATCCGTAAGAATTGACACTTCCTCACAAGTCAAGCAACTATAGTGCAGGAAAACATTTACTGTATATACATCGACCAGCACACATCGTACCTATACACAGGTAACAGTAATTGAGAAAATAGTATACTTACTACCATTTATATTGAGGCAAAATAACTTAACATATTTGAACACAACTCAAGATGGATCAATAAATATGTAGTCCATATTGTCGCACGTGTAAATTAACATTGCCTGATGTAATACTGTATGTTATCAATATGAAACTAAATTTCCGCCTCAAAACAACCATATCGACTTGTAATTTAGCGCTTGATGAGTTTGTGTGAACACGCTTGTTATTACATAATGCCTATTTAGTGGTAAAAATGCTACCTTATTCCAATAAATAGCCGTGGTCTAATGGTTCAGTGTACATACTAGTGCAAGGCTATGGTTCAGATCCCGTTTCGGGCAACTATTTTTTTATTCCATATATTTTGAAGCCGTATATTTATCGATGTTACCTGTACGGAGACTAAATAAAAATGTGAAATTTTACGCATCGATTTCTGCTTATAATTATACCGACTTCTGGGGTGTTCGTCAATTTAAAACTACTTCACACGTGACTCATTCATATTCATGAGTTATTACCAGTTAAAATAGGGACTCTGTAGCTTTAAATTGATTTTCTGTGTTAATTGAGTGATAAATCTATCCTGAATGGGCTTATAAAATTAAGCAGTCCAATGTGAAAAATGGATGAAACCAATCATAATTTCATAATCTGGCCGAAAAAATTGGGGGTGGGGGTTGGGGTGGTGGTGGGGGATCAAACAATTTCAGAAAATAAGGAAAATTAGACCAATGTCCCAATCCCTAGTCCCCTGGTGTGAATGTGGTAGAAATTAGTACGTTTTAAGGCAGTCATTGATTCCGTTGTAATTGTCCATTGTCATAATATTGAACATTAAAACTGAGAGTAAATAAGACGTGTGACGGTAAACATCAGGTAAAACTGTGCACACAGAATGTGTTGGAACATTTGATATTTTAATATTTACAAATATGTCGGACGTCATGCAAAATTATTGACATTAAAACATTATTTACCTGTTTGTATGGTGTTTTACGTCATTTTCAACACATGCAAGGTTATATATGACAGTTGATTTATTTTGTGGTGGAGGTAGACCACCCACTTTTTCTGGGTGGAACCAGCACTGTATACCTCCCGCCATCCGTAAGAATCAACACTTCCTCACTTACAAATCGAGCTCAATTGATAAATTCCCAAGACAAAACTCTGCGAGGAAGTGAGGAAGTGTCGATTCTCATAGATAGTTGGAGGAATTGTAACGACTAGGTCTACCCAGGAAAAAGTGGGTGGTCTGCCTCTACCACAATTACTATCATATATAGCCTAAAATGGATAGATGAAAATGGATAGATGTATTAACATTATGGTTATATGGCAGGGCTTTTTTCCTTCATAAACAGGGGTCGATATTCGGCCCCTTCCTTAGCAAAACAGGTTACTTTTTTCCCGTCCTTTGGCTGAGAAAATTCCCCTAAAAATTGCGTAACATTATTTCCCACTCTAACTTTCTCAACATTATTATGTTTGGGATACATTTATAGTAGATAGTTTATCTAAAATGTACCTCCTTTGCATATTTGCACACTCAAATCTTCAATTTCTGCCTAATACAGTCTGTTCCCACTATATCACGAAATCACATTATTTTTTCCCCTTTAACTCGAAAATCACGCTACCGAAGGACCTGATCCTCTTCCCCTATTTCCGAAAAAAACACCCGTTTGGTAATATTTTGCATTTAGTAAAAATTGGAGAGTAACTGTTTGCAAGTAGCCTCATTCTGGTTGAATGTTAACATGACTGACTGTTTTTATTCTGTATTGAGAGTTGTGGGTTAAGGCATCTACATCAATTGTGACTTTCGTATATCTATTAACTAAATGACTCCTTATTGACATCATTGATACCCTAATATTAATCACACACCTGTACACCCTTATCATAGAACGGCTATACCGTGTATATTTATACTGGTTTAAAAAAACAAAAAACAATATTGCCATGTCCATGTTAAATTGCTTACATTTGTCAAAACTTACAAACATTTGTCCTTGCTAAAGAATGGTATGATTGCAGGGGTGGATAGAGAATGGTATGATTGCTGGGGTGGATATAGGATTTGAAAATAGTGTGTGGATGAGTGGGGAGGGAGCTGTGACTTCAAAAACGGTTGACAACCAAAAAAAACACAATCCCCCAACCCCACCAAAAAAAACAACAACACCATTTGCATATGAATTTTGCATTATGAACTCCGATTTTAAGTGCTCACCGGGTGTGCCCCAGCCTGAATCTGCCACTACATTGAAATTGTTGAATAAGAAGGCGGTATGATTGCACCTGTTAAAAGCAAGTGGAAGTTATTACCTGCCGTATATCATACCCACATGGTTAAATTTAAGTTAATGTCTTTTCAAAAATAGTCCAGGAAGATGTGTGTCAATTGCAGTAATAAAAAGAACAGTGTTTTTTTGACCCACTAAACTGCTATGTGTTTTTTCCAAATAATAATGTCATTATTGATCGTTGTGTTTCCAGTGCCAAGAAAAATATGTACAACTTGATACGCTCGGCGCTCGGCACTCGGATCACTGGTCTTGTCACGCTATATAATTTCCTTTCACTGGAATTGAATTTTGAAGGAGTCCTGTCTGATCATCACAATGATTCGCTGGGAGTGCTCTCCCTTTATTTTATAGCAGACGCATTTTATATTTGCCATTATTCCATTATTTCTGAGAAACTGAAATTTTATCACTTTTTTTTTATGTTTGGCAATTTGTTTTATGTATGGCGTAACTGTTTTAATCCAAACCTCCTCTATTTCAATAAAAAACAGTTATACCTCATGTTGGAATTTTACATCTTCACTTGATACTTATGACAGATTGATTATAGGTCATGTTTCCAGAAAGAAAACCTCAGTAAAACAACAAAAAAGCAAGAATCATAAAGGGAAACCTGTTTGAATGAAACTGCTTAGTCTCAGATTTCAGTTTAGGGTCATAGTGAGATATAGACAATAATTTGTATCTTCTTCTCTGAAACCACAAGGCATATATAGAGTAGTTTACCTTGTATATTGTGCACCCCCTCCTCAGAGGTCAAACCTGAGTAAAAAGACGGTTGTTTCAGTGTATAATGCAGTGCATACCAATGAGGTGTATAATGCAGTGTATACTAATGAGGTGTATAATGCAGTGTATAATAATGAGGTGTATAATGCAGTGTATAATAATGAGGTGTATAATGCAGTGTATAATAATGAGGCGTATAATGCAGTGTATAATAATGAGGCATATAATGCAGTGTATAATAATGAGGTGTATAATGCAGTGAATAATAATGAGGCATATAATGCAGTGTATAATAATGAGGTATATAATGTAGTGTATACTTATGAAGTGTATAATGCAGTGTATAATAATGAGGTGTATAATGCAGTGTTAATACAGTGTATAATAATGAGGTGTATAATGCAGTGTATAATAATGTGTATAATGCAGTGTATAATAATGAGGTGTATAATGCAGTGTATAATAATGAGATATATAATGCAGTGTATAATAATGAGGAGTGTATAGTAATGAGGCATATAATGCAGTGTATAATAATGAGGCGTATAATGCAGTGTATAATAATGAGTGCAGTGTATAATAATGAGGCATATAATGCAGTGTATAATAATGAGGTGTATAATGTAGTGTATAATAATGAGGTGTATAATGCAGTGTATAATAATGAGGAGTGTATAGTAATGAGGCATATAATGCAGTGTATAATAATGAGGTGTATAATGTAGTGTATAATAATGAGGTATATAATGCAGTGTATAATAATGAGGAGTGTATAGTAATGAGGCATATAATGCAGTGTATAATAATGAGGCATATAATGCAGTGTATAATAATGAGTGCAGTGTATAATAATGAGGCATATAATGCAGTGTATAATAATAAGGAGTGTATAATAATGAGGCATATAATGCAGTGTATAATAATGAGGTGTATAATGTAGTGTATAATAATGAGGTATATAATGCAGTGTATAATAACGAGGTGTATAATGCACTGTATAATAATGAGGCATATAATGCAGTGTATAATAATGAGGTATATAATGCAGTGTATAATAATGAGGCATATAATGCAGTGTATAATAATGAGGAGTGTATAGTAATGAGGCATATAATGCAGTGTATAATAATGAGGCATATAATGCAGTGTATAATAATGAGGCATATAATGCAGTGTATAATAATGAGTGCAGTGTATAATAATGAGGCATATAATGCAGTGTATAATAATGAGGAGTGTATAATAATGAGGCATATATTGCAGTGTATAATAATGAGTGCTGTGTATAATAATGAGGAGTGTATAGTAATGAGGCATATAATGCAGTGTATAATAATGAGGCATATAATGCAGTGTATAACAATGAGGCATATAATGCAGTGTATATAATGCAGTGTATAATAATGAGGCATATAATGCAGTGTATAATAATGAGGTGTATTATCGCATCAAAATACTTTGTTTTCATATTTCAGATAAATACATATTGGCAAAGAAGCATGAAACAAGACTTTCATTTGTCTAATGCGTATTCAGACTGTGATTTTAGTATTAATAGTTAATTATTCTGTTAGCTAAAATAAACTATTTGGTAAAGTACACTATTTGGAGGAGGTTGTGTGTTTATTTATTGCTGGAGCCTCAAGACTCAGACTATATATATTTATCCCGGACTCAGAAAGCTGCTATGGGTGTTGGACTGTGTATCACATCATTTTACTGTTCATAAAACAACTGTATTTTAATAAGAATACCGGGACGCAGTCAAATTGGTATACATGCATTTTCTACTACTTGCATTATGTATCAATTTTAGGGATACAGTCAGTGCATCGTATAGAACTGGTTCTTACTGGCTTTTACTACAAGAATTAGATGTAAATTTTTCTGTTCTCAGCATAGGAATACAGCTGCAAATCGGTATCGTCACTGATTATTAACTGATGTTAAATTTTATTAAAAGGACAAACGACAATCTTGATATTTTAAAAGCTGGCCGCGCTCGTTAGTTTTCCTACATACCTCGTATTTGTTCAATAATTAATATTAATTATAAGAGTAATATAAAGCCAATTGTGTTTGACTATTACTAACTGTTTGTGTGTACAGCTATTTAGGTACTGTCTCTGATTTTAAAATAAGCAACAACACCTCTTCAGTCATCAAACATAGTTGATGAAACTTTAACGGAAGTATCTTCTAAATATTTTTATTGCTTCTGTGTACAATAGGCACCCCTATTTTGGAAACCGTAAAAGCGGTAAAAAAACTGCGTACTATACAAGGTAAAATATGGTGGACTGGGTCAAAATCCTGAGTTACTCACAGGCTGATCTGGGTTTACAATTAACTCGCAGGCTGATCTGGGTTTACAATTAACTCGCAGGCTGATCTGGGTTTACAATTAACTCGCAGGCTGATCTGGGTTTACAATTAACTCGCAGGCTGATCAGGGTTTACAATGGACGCAGAGGCTATTATAGTCGTGCTTTAAAGCGGGTTAAGCGTTAAAATTTACGTACTGTGATCTTCAGTAAGTGGCTGCATCTGATGTCAGTAATTTACGTACTGTGATCTTCAGTAAGTGGCTGCATCTGATGTCAGTAATTTACGTACTGTGATCTTCAGTAAGTGGCTGCATCTGATGTCAGTAATACGTACTGTGATCTTCAGTAAGTGGCTGCATCTGATGTCAGTAATTTACGTACTGTGATCTTCAGTAAGTGGCTGCATCTGATGTCAGTAATAACCGTACTGTGATCTTCAGTAAGTGGCTGCATCTGATGTCAGTAATACGTACTGTGATCTTCAGTAAGTGGCTGCATCTGATGTCAGTAATAACCGTACTGTGATCTTCAGTAAGTGGCTGCATCTGATGTCAGTAATACGTACTGTGATCTTCAGTAAGTGGCTGCATCTGATGTCAGTAATACGTACTGTGATCTTCAGTAAGTGGCTGCATCTGATGTCAGTAATTTACGTACTGTGATCTTCAGTAAGTGGCTGCATCTGATGTCAGTAATTTACGTACTGTGATCTTCAGTAAGTGGCTGCATCTGATGTCAGTAATAACCGTACTGTGATCTTCAGTAAGTGGCTGCATCTGATGTCAGTAATAACCGTTATTGTTACACTCATACAGTAGTGGCTGCATCTGATGTCAGTAATACGTACTGTGATCTTCAGTAAGTGGCTGCATCTGATGTCAGTAATAACCGTTATTGTTACACTCATACAGTAGTGGCTGCATCTGATGTCAGTAATACGTACTGTGATCTTCAGTAAGTGGCTGCATCTGATGTCAGTAATAACCGTTATTGTTACTCATACAGTAGTGGCTGCATCTGATGTCAGTAATAACCGTTATTGTTACTCATACAGTAGTGGCTGCATCTGATGTCAGTAATAACCGTTATTGTTACTCATACAGTAGTGGCTGCATCTGATGTCAGTAATAACTGTTATTGTTACACTCATACAGTAGTGGCTGCATCTGATGTCAGTAATAGCCGTTATTGTTACACTCATACAGTAGTGGCTGCATCTGATGTCAGTAATAACCGTTATTGTTACACTCATACAGTAGTGGCTGCATCTGATGTCAGTAATAACCGTTATTGTTACTCATACAGTAGTGGCTGCATCTGATGTCAGTAATAACCGTTATTGTTACACTCATACAGTAGTGGCTGCATCTGATGTCAGTAATAACCGTTATTGTTACACTCATACAGTAGTGGCTGCATCTGATGTCAGTAATAACCGTTATTGTTACTCATACAGTAGTGGCTGCATCTGATGTCAGTAATAACCGTTATTGTTACTCTCATACAGTAGTGGCTGCATCTGATGTCAGTAATAACCGTTATTGTTACACTCATACAGTAGTGGCTGCATCTGATGTCAGTAATAACCGTTATTGTTACTCATACAGTAGTGGCTGCATCTGATGTCAGTAATAACCGTTATTGTTACACTCATACAGTAGTGGCTGCATCTGATGTCAGTAATAACCGTTATTGTTACTCATACAGTAGTGGCTGCATCTGATGTCAGTAATAACCGTTATTGTTACTCATACAGTAGTGGCTGCATCTGATGTCAGTAATAACCGTTATTGTTACACTCATACAGTAGTGGCTGCATCTGATGTCAGTAATACGTACTGTGATCTTCAGTAAGTGGCTGCATCTGATGTCAGTAATAACCGTTATTGTTACTCATACAGTAGTGGCTGCATCTGATGTCAGTAATAACCGTTATTGTTACTCATACAGTAGTGGCTGCATCTGATGTCAGTAATAACCGTTATTGTTACTCATACAGTAGTGGCTGCATCTGATGTCAGTAATAACCGTTATTGTTACACTCATACAGTAGTGGCTGCATCTGATGTCAGTAATAACCGTTATTGTTACTCATACAGTAGTGGCTGCATCTGATGTCAGTAATAACCGTTATTGTTACACTCATACAGTAGTGGCTGCATCTGATGTCAGTAATAACCGTTATTGTTACTCATACAGTAGTGGCTGCATCTGATGTCAGTAATAACCGTTATTGTTACACTCATACAGTAGTGGCTGCATCTGATGTCAGTAATAACCGTTATTGTTACTCATACAGTAGTGGCTGCATCTGATGTCAGTAATAACCGTTATTGTTACTCATACAGTAGTGGCTGCATCTGATGTCAGTAATAACCGTTATTGTTACTCATACAGTAGTGGCTGCATCTGATGTCAGTAATAACCGTTATTGTTACACTCATACAGTAGTGGCTGCATCTGATGTCAGTAATAACCGTTATTGTTACACTCATACAGTAGTGGCTGCATCTGATGTCAGTAATAACCGTTATTGTTACACTCATACAGTAGTGGCTGCATCTGATGTCAGTAATAACCGTTATTGTTACACTCATACAGTAGTGGCTGCATCTGATGTCAGTAATAACCGTTATTGTTACACTCATACAGTAGTGGCTGCATCTGATGTCAGTAATAACCGTTATTGTTACTCATACAGTAGTGGCTGCATCTGATGTCAGTAATAACCGTTATTGTTACACTCATACAGTAGTGGCTGCATCTGATGTCAGTAATAACCGTTACTGTTACTCATACAGTAGTGGCTGCATCTGATGTCAGTAATAACCATTATTGTTACACTCATACAGTAGTGGCTGCATCTGATGTCAGTAATAACCGTTATTGTTACACTCATACAGTAGTGGCTGCATCTGATGTCAGTAATAACCGTTATTGTTACACTCATACAGTAGTGGCTGCATCTGATGTCAGTAATAACTGTTATTGTTACTCATACAGTAGTGGTTGCATCTGATGTCAGTAATAACCGTTATTGTTACACTCATACAGTAGTGGCTGCATCTGATGTCAGTAATAACCGTTATTGTTACACTCATACAGTAGTGGCTGCATCTGATGTCAGTAATAACCGTTATTGTTACACTCATACAGTAGTGGCTGCATCTGATGTCAGTAATAACCGTTATTGTTACACTCATACAGTAGTGGCTGCATCTGATGTCAGTAATAACCGTTATTGTTACACTCATACAGTAGTGGCTGCATCTGATGTCAGTAATAGCCGTTATTGTTACTCATACAGTAGTGGCTGCATCTGATGTCAGTAATAACCTTTATTGTTACACTCATACAGTAGTGGCTGCATCTGATGTCAGTAATAACCGTTATTGTTACTCATACAGTAGTGGCTGCATCTGATGTCAGTAATAACCTTTATTGTTACTCATACAGTAGTGGCTGCATCTGATGTCAGTAATAACCGTTATTGTTACTCATACAGTAGTGGCTGCATCTGATGTCAGTAATAACCGTTATTGTTACACTCATACAGTAGTGGCTGTATCTGATGTCAGTAATAACTGTTATTGTTACACTCATACAGTAGTGGCTGCATCTGATGTCAGTAATAACCGTTATTGTTACACTCATACAGTAGTGGCTGCATCTGATGTCAGTAATAACCGTTATTGTTACACTCATACAGTAGTGGCTGCATCTGATGTCAGTAATAACCGTTATTGTTACTCATACAGTAGTGGCTGCATCTGATGTCAGTAATAACCGTTATTGTTACTCATACAGTAGTGGCTGCATCTGATGTCAGTAATAACTGTTATTGTTACACTCATACAGTAGTGGCTGCATCTGATGTCAGTAATAACCGTTATTGTTACACTCATACAGTAGTGGCTGCATCTGATGTCAGTAATAACTGTTATTGTTACACTCATACAGTAGTGGCTGCATCTGATGTCAGTAATAACCGTTATTGTTACACTCATACAGTAGTGGCTGCATCTGATGTCAGTAATAACCGTTATTGTTACTCATACAGTAGTGGCTGCATCTGATGTCAGTAATAACCGTTATTGTTACTCATACAGTAGTGGCTGCATCTGATGTCAGTAATAACTGTTATTGTTACACTCATACAGTAGTGGCTGCATCTGATGTCAGTAATAACCGTTATTGTTACTCATACAGTAGTGGCTGCATCTGATGTCAGTAATAACCGTTATTGTTACTCATACAGTAGTGGCTGCATCTGATGTCAGTAATAACCGTTATTGTTACACTCATACAGTAGTGGCTGCATCTGATGTCAGTAATAACCGTTATTGTTACACTCATACAGTAGTGGCTGCATCTGATGTCAGTAATAACCGTTATTGTTACACTCATACAGTAGTGGCTGCATCTGATGTCAGTAATAACCGTTATTGTTACACTCATACAGTAGTGGCTGCATCTGATGTCAGTTATAACCGTTATTGTTACTCATACAGTAGTGGCTGTATCTGATGTCAGTAATAACCGTTATTGTTACACTCATACAGTAGTGGCTGCATCTGATGTCAGTAATAACCGTTATTGTTACACTCATACAGTAGTGGCTGCATCTGATGTCAGTTATAACCGTTATTGTTACTCATACAGTAGTGGCTGCATCTGATGTCAGTAATAACCGTTATTGTTACACTCATACAGTTAAGGGTCATGCAGATACAAATATAATATACATATAAAAAAACATGTTACAATAATAAAGGGCCTATGACTGTAAGTCTCCAACATTAGATGTTATCCCTATTCTAGACCAGGCTCAGATTTAGTGTGGAGGGATTTTGTTTGGCATACACAGTGCCTTAAGTGTTCTAAGAAGCTATTATTACAGTTACCGGGTATCATAGACTATTAAGGGGCTAGATAGCAAGGTGAACTTGAAATCCAAAGTCTTGGTGAAGACACATCCCCTCGTCCAGTCGATGGCGACGTATACCGAGCGGTCCCGGGTATATCCTCATAGCAAGAAGCACAGGAATCTATTCATTAGAAGAGCGTCTCCGTGGCCGAGGGGTTTCCAGATTCCTATGAATCCTTCCCTCTTTTTGGGGTTGCCTTAAATGACATGAGCCATTAAATAGTATTCAATAGATTGTCTTCTGACATATCAGCCAGACATGGTTTAAGAACTATAAGAATGCAAGGCTCCCAAGTTGTTGATTGTGAAGTCATTCATCTTCTATGGTGTCACAGGCATTTAATTACTTTTTCTCCTTTTAGTCAAAGAAGATTAAATCTGTGTATTGAATCAGCTCTGGGATGAAATATTGTTTTTACAATCACAATCGGTCAATATGTATACTTATTTCATTTGTGTCAGTGGTGCCTCGACCTATATCCAATAACTATAACATTCCAAAGTTCCAATAACTTATATTGATAACATCATGCTTTTTAAACAGAAATAAGTCAACCAGATTCACCGTTATTAAATCTGAAAATGGACTGGGTCAAATGCAGAATGATTAAATCAGTATGTAAGGGTACAGTCTACAGATCTTTATGCTCGGTTTTAATCAAATTTGATTACAAATTAATGTGTATCATTGTTAGGATGGTGGGTGAGGTGTGGGTTAAGAGTTATATATATAGGGCTATTGAGGTTTTAGATTTTATGGAGAATAGGAGAAAGAATGGTATTTTGCAATGACAGCAACTACGGTCCCAGCAACTACAATCAGACTAAACATACAAAATCTGCAGTTAGTTTGTGTGCCTCCGTAGCCTCTTCAGAGTAAGCTGGTTTGGCCCAGTGGATAACAGGGCAGACCGGAGGATAACAGGGCAGACCGGAGGACCGAGGTTTAAGCCTTAAACCTGCATCTTTGAGTTTCATCAGTTTATTCTTGGGCAAGACACTTTCCCATAGCCTCATCCATCAGACGGTGGTGGTCTTGTGTATTAGTCTGTTTCTGAGCACATAAATCAAACCATAGGAATCTCTTCTTAGTAGGGCAGATTCCCTGTATTGCTAAAATCTCTTTTTGGGGCGGCTCTAATTAACATATAAATTAAATGTGTTTATGAGCCGTTACATTTCTTTTAAGTAAAAGGAGAAGAGCGAGAGAGAACATTTCTTCAGTAAACAGAATTATTTTGCAATGTTAATGCCAGCATTAGACAGTATAAAAGACAAAAGTGTGCCAATTATGTTTTAACAATGGCGCCACGATAACGTCATTCTCTGTAATGGATTTACAATTTGTCTTGATCAAACACTCATATCTTACCATGTTGATGCCAGCCTGTGGTTAGACAGGAATAGCATTTCACATTTTGGCAACCTACGTAGTATGGCTGATGGGGTCGTATCGAGTACTACAGAAAGGTACCCGGGGTACATTTATGTAAACAGAAATGTACCCAAAAATCTTTAATTCCAGAACGGCCCTCAAATATTCAGAAATGTACCCGGACAAACAAGATCTCATTGGCGGAATTGAAAGAATTTAGAACTTGATAAAACAACTACTTAAACAATATTGTTTATCATTAACTATTGCGCTAATTTGTTCTTAAAAACATTATAAGTTAGGCTGCCATAGTAATAAAATACAGAATATATTGTCGTAAAACCAGAAGTTGTAAATCATCAAACCCGCGCAAAAAAATAAACATCGTCATTCAAGAAGAGTTGGTGAAATATTTAGACCAAATGCATTCCTTTAAGGCTGCGGTTATGGTCCGAAATATGCATTAAATATGTAAGTTAAACTTTTTAAAAAGTGAATCGATTAAACTGTGTAAACAATGAAAGTTTCGTTTCCATGAAGTAATGGAACGTGCTACGGACGCGTTTTACGACATTGTTCTCTCGTGAGATTTTGTCTCGGGTACATTTATGTATATTTCGGGACCTTTCTGGATTAAGATGATTTTCGAGTACGTTTCTGTATACATAAATGTACCCCGGGTGCCTTTCTGTAGTACCCGGTAACGACAATGACCCCATCAGCTGTAGTATGTTTGCTAAATTGTATCCTCATTTTTTTGAATCACAGGTGTTTTGTTTATAGTCTAACCTATTTCATATTAATTCTCAGTAAAACAGGTATATCATGTTCCAGCAATAAAACTTATCCAAGTAAAATTCCAGCAAAAAAACTTACCCATGTAAAATAACAAAACAGCAAGAACAGTAAATGGAAACCTGTGTAGATGAAACCACCTGGGCCCTGTTGTATTAAACATCTTACGATAAGTCTCAAATTTTAAAATCGTTCACTTGTTTTCACCTAAGCATTCAATGTAGGCGATTAAGTGTGCACGTAGTGCAGAAATGTCACATGTTCAAGAAAATGAAATGAAATCACGTTTATTTGAAAAGTGTAATTGATAGTGAAGCATTTACCATCAAAATGGTCGTAAGTTGTTTCATAAAACGAGGCCCTGGTCTGTTATGCCTGTACATTTATAATCCAAAGTAATCTAGAGCATTTATACAGTCCCCAAAACATTGTTGACTGTTTCATGTTACACTTTAATAAGCGTATTTTGTCTTGGTGACAAAATTGTAGCGTCCATGGCCGAGTGGTTAGAGTCCCTGTGGGTTTGATCCCTCATAGGCCTAGGAATCTTTATGTGAGGAAGCTTAATTCAGCTGGCTTGTGGAACGTAGGTGATTCTATCCAGGTGCTTACGCGTGCACGAAATTTGCCTGCAGAGGCACCTGGTGTCTCTCTCCTCCACCATTGAAAGCTGCATATGACCTTAGCTGTTGGTGTGAAATTCGATTCAGTTGGTGACAATATTAAAATCGCATTATAGATATTTAGAAACTAGTATTTGATCTTTTTTTAAAAACAATTCAGAGTAGGGATCTGCCACTGTAACAGGTAGTAAACACATATTCCAGTAATTGCTAAGTCATAAGCGCCAAACATTTAACCCCCCAAAATTGTATGGCACTGGAAGGCATAAACAATCTGTTGCTATTAACACATTATTATTTCTGACAGATATAAGTCGGGTATTATAGTTAGCAGATTATGACATCTTTCATCAATCATGAAGAGTTATTGCAAACAGAGAATTAGTGCAATTAGATGTAGAAGAAATAAATAAATTTAAAAAAAATAATAAATCTTAAAGGGACACTGTCCGCAAGTTAGCAGATATTGAGCATAACCAAATAACTGACATTAATGTTGTTCAGTGAAATGTATACATGAAAACTTGAGCAAAGACCCAAAGAAGTCTGTAGTAATACATTCGTGAATTTGAAGAAAAAAAGTTTTAATTATTATTTGTTAATATTGTGCCTTCCCCTGACCAAACCATATTTGCCGCACAAATATAACAACATGACAAATTCATATTTGGGATAGAGCGCTCGGACGCTGACACACATTTTTATTTATCAATCAAATTATATTCATGTTCAAATATAATGTTACATCGAAAAACAACAACATCCATTTACACTGTGTTCAAAATTAAGGTCTTATGAAAAACATTGTTAAAAATGATACCCTGAACCATACCAATCTAACAAACACTTGTCAAGTATTACAGCCTTTCTGGTATGAAGTCGTTTGCGCGAACTGATAAATAGTCATTTGGAATCTGTTTCTCTACATTTGCACACAGAATAAAACTAAACTTCTAATTGTAAATTATGATAACTATATCCGATGATACAATGTATCAAATTGACAAAGAAATTTAACATTCTTATTTTATATACAATTATAACTCAATTTGTGTATATATCATTCATTCATTAGATAATGTCAACAATCAAATTTCTTTTTTTAAAAAATAAAAATAAATCTGAAAACATTTGTACAAGGTAACACCCAACGCTGAATGATAGAAAAACTGACCAAACACGTGCCGTAACGTGTTCAAATACTGACCAATCAGGGGAAAGCATTTCCCCTCTAATTCTTTTCAATAAATGGAAAATACATTTTTCTGCTGATCAAGTGACTTCCATTAGCGCATTCAGTTTTCTACATAGTATGTATTGCGTAATATCATAGTAATATGTATAACCCGCTTAGCTCAGTCAGGAGTGACGTCGACTATCGCGCGTTCACTATTATTACACACGAGTGTAATTTTAGTTTGGGCTGCGAGTTCAAATGCACAAAGCGTGTTTATTTGTACCGCGATTGAATTCCGTTAAACAATCTTGCATTTAATTAGTAAATATGTAATATTTATAACATGATTTTTCGAGTATATGCGATTTATACTGCTTCTCGAGGGCCGCAGGCACCAAGAGTGCAGTATAAATCGCATACGAGAAAAATATGCTATAAATGTTTTCTACCAGAGCCATTATCCATCTACGCATGTGCAAGACGTTTTAGGGCGTTGCAGTTTTCAGTAAAATTAACAGCTCGATCCAATCAAGAAATAGCATTATCACGCGACATGAGCATGACCCATGTTTTGATTATTGTAGCCAATCGCCTTTGTATATTATTGGGCAAATGCAATGTCAAGAGTGCTGTTTCGGTAATGGTGTAGTCGTTTTGATTGACAGCTGTGTTGTAAATTACATCTTCGCGTGCGTAAAATTGAGTAGACCATGGTATATCTGCCAAATCTGTCATTTATAGCACGGCTGAAATATACCGGCATTTATAGCACGGTTTAGGCTCAGACCTTCAGGTTTATGAAAATTATATCATAAGCAAGAACAAAGGAAAACCATTAGAGCTATGGTACAAGTATAGGATAGAGCGTGAGTTTTGCACCTGTACGGGGAGATAATGCGTATACTTCATTACCTGATCCCATCTTAATTCCATTAAGCAATGGGAAGGCTTATATTAGGGGGATTTTATAACAGATATTTTGACAATAAAACACTTTTAAAAAACTTTTTTTTTACTAAGAAAATGCGATAACTTAAAATTACATATACATGTTTTAGTTTTTTAATGTTTTATTTCATACCCCAGCCAACCCCATTTTCGCTTCTTGGAGAAGGGGTTGGATGGGGTATGAAAGTTAATACCCTATAATGTGTTGGTGAAACTTACCAATGGCGATCAAGAATAAAATACTGACAGTTCATCAGTAAAATAAAATAGCATTCTTACAGTTATAACAGGGCTCCAGGATTGGAGGTTGGGAAGTGGGGAATGAGAGGTCTACGCATAATGCAGGAGAAAACAGATTGTTCAGGATTGTAGTGTATTTTGCGGGTTAGTTTCTTTAAACTTGACTTTTCAAAGAAAGGGCAAGCTGGCATCAGCGTCAGTTACCTTTTTACGTTAAGCTCACATACATCTCAGAAACTGCTTGAAGGCATTCAATAAAACATCATACATGTATTCACTCGCATCAGAGGAACATACAGCCAAGTGCCATAACTATGTTATAAATTTTAACAGAATTATGCTCCTTTTTTAGCTTAGTTTCCCCAGTATATAGACGAGGCCTCGAAAGTCAGACGCGCTGTCTTCTCACAACTTGCGTTTATGTTACTGAAAATTGTGGCTGTGATTAAACTGCAATAAGAACAAACTATACTTTTAAAAGAAGCATCTCCGTGGCTGAATGGTTAACGACGTTGCGTTGAAAACCTTCGCCTCTCACCGCTGCGGGTTCGAATCCCACTGGAAGCTCGACTTGTAAGTGAGGAAGTGTCAATTCTTACGGATGGCGGGAGGCGTACAATACTGGTTCTACCCAGGAAAAGTGGGTGATCTGCCTCCACCACAAAAAAATCGGCCGTCATATATATTCTTACATGTGTTGAAAATGACGTAAAACACCATACAAACAAAACAAACAAATCAAAAAGAAGCAATTCGGAACACTTTAAGTAGATTGCAGTGTGTTTTAGATTCTACAGTCATTATGTATGTATACACTGCAGCCAGTTAGTATTTCATTTGCTTCAAGATAAAGGTGTCAGCACTCTGACCAATCGCTGATCTTATTTTTACAGGTACAGCTATTACTAGATGCACCAAATTCAAAATTTGACAGTAAGGAATAAAAGTTTTGTTCTAGAAAGTATGGAAAATAAATACATTATATATCTATTTTGATATATCTGTATAGAGTAATGTTTAATGTATTTACATGCCAAATTTTATGGATTAAAAATGCTTTATTATTTAGAAATTTATGAAAAGTTTCTCTGGGGCCATTTTGTTTTTTTTATATTCAAGCCTGGCCTTTAAAACCTTTTATTATTTTGTTGATACCAAAGTGCTCTTTACCATAAATTCATTGCAGTGCTCTTTACCATAAATTCATTGCAGTGCTCTTTACCATAAATTCATAATTGTATTCGAGTTTGAGTTTAAAAAGCGAGCAATGTCATGGACAATAGATTTTTATTGTATTTCAGACTTTTAAACATTTTCTATTGGCCTATGACACATTTATTAGACTATTTTCGATTGCTCGGTGACACTGTCATTATTTATTTTTTATCTTCCAAATCGCCAGTAATCTTGACAATGCAGTCTTTGTTTTCAATATTTATTTAGTATTTGTTAACTATATATAACTATACTTTTTTGTTATGAGCACAGAAATGTTGCAGTTGCAAGGGCATATAGTATATTTTTCTCTGGGATTAGAACATATATATACTCGGTAAAAAAGTTTTGGACCAGGGCCTTGTTCGAACCCGTACGTACTACAATGATCGCTGAACCATGACATTCGGCCATAACCATTATTATCTCAGTTGATAATTGACAATAGATCAACAATCAACAATAATTATCGTTTACAATGAAAGTTTGCAAACACATAATAATCTTTTTTATTGGTTACTCGAATGTCTGTAACTGTGTTACTTTTTATGGACTTTGCAACTTTGCAACTTTTTTTACAGACACATTGCGTGTTCGCGATGTTTAAAATCAGATCTTGTTTGGAATTTAATGTTTCTGGTACTAAATTAACGGGGTGGGATAGACCTTGGTTACTAAAAATAGATACTTAAATTCTGTCCACTAGTTTTATTTTTATATGACTTTATATACCCTGGTCCAAAACTTTTTTTTACCGAGTATATATCAATTAGGGTATTGTCTGGAAGAGAGGTCAATGATTCCCTGTGTCTGAGTGAGTAATGGCTGTTTTTGTTTTCATCTCCATGACTTTCTTGCACAAGTAGAAGTTGTTTTGTAGAGTTCAAGGAGAGGAACATAATCTATATTATTGTTTACTTGCATTCCGGTTGTCTCGCCTTTGTAGAAGGTGTTGAGACATAAGTATCACTTTGCAGCGGTAGTGATGGCGATGATGGGAATGACGGCGATGCCGGCGGCAACATTTAATTACGTTTAAGTTTTGAGTTAAAGTCGCATTATGAAACATTCAACCTTGCTGAATACTTTGCATATGGCTATAATCAAGGCCTCTCCGACACAGAAGTTCCATAACTCTGTGTTGCGTTTTAGCAAAATTATGGCCTGTTATAGGCCAGACACTTATTTCATCAGGCAGACTTCCTTGTTAACAGACACTTATTTCATCAGGCAGACTTCCTTGTTAACCTTTAACCCACTAACGCACAGCTATAATAGCCTTTGCATCCATTGTAAACCCAGATCAGCCACCGAGTAACTCACAGGCTGATCAGGGTTTACAATATCTGTCTGCTGATCAGTCATTTTCCCTAAAACCCCTTTGTCACATAGATGGAATAGTCTTAATTCAAAGAAAGAACAGTCCATTATATATATGTAGCGGGTTAAGCGTTAATTATTGTTTTGTCAGATCTTTCTTCAGGAAACAAATTTGGTTAGCAGTAAAACCCTCTACGTACGTCCATTAATAGCTTTCAAACAGAATTTACGTCAGTAGATGCATACATTTTGTTATTGAATTTATTACATATCCCATAGACTCAATTCCATCCAAATGGCTTTTTAATATAGAGAAAAAAACAAAAAATACTTTTCATGTTCTGTTCTAAAGCCAAGGATGCAATTGATTAAACAAGAGTTATGGAAACAGAAGTCAGTTGTGTTTGTAACAGAGCCTCGTTCAGTTAATCTGTTTTAGTAAAACATTGCACAACGTTGTGTAACTGACATCTATTGAACAGATGTTAACATTAAACATTTGTAAACGGTCCTGGAAGCCATTTAAGATCGTTTAATCACATGACACAAAAATGATCAGCTCTGATTGGACTAAAAATTTCGTAACATATTATCATTCAACAACTAAAATAAACAGTTTCTGGAAATAGTTTAAATGTTCACTGTCAACTGAACTCAGCCTGAGGTTTGGCTCTTGAGACGTGGTTAAGGCCCAATCTTGAGACGTGGTTAAGGCCCAATCTTGAGACGTGGTTAAGGCCCAATCTTGAGACGTGGTTAAGGCCCAATCTTGAGACGTGGTTAAGGCCCAATCTTGAGACGTGGTTAAGGCCCAATCTTGAGACGTGGTTAAGGCCCAATCTTGAGACGTGGTTAAGGCCCAATCTTGAGACATGGTTAAGGCCCAATCTTCTTAATGACAAGAAGTCATCCTTATCTTAAGACAAAGGAAAGGCATGTTGGCCTACTAAATAACAAGTTTAATCAATTAATGACATGTTGTCCTATTAAATGACATGTTGCCCAAGGTGTGACATGCATGACATGTTGACCAACGTGTCAACCCGTGTGTGTATTTCTAAGGATTATAGTCCCTCCACCTACGACAGGTGTCCTACCCGACGATCATAGGCACAATGTCTGGACTTTTATCTGTGTGTTGTAACGTGTGATGTGATGATATGTCTACTTGAAGCAGCGAACTCAATGGTTTCTTTATAGTGCTGCCACACTGGAATACCATGCCGTAGTAGACATGATACCCCCACCTACCCAGTCACATTATTCTGACACTGGTCAATCAATTCTGACACTGGTCAATCAGTCGTAGCTCTACCCATTATTTGCTCGTCAGGCAAGGGTTACAAGTGACTACTCCATTTTTTTAAAGTCTTTGGTATGTCGCGGTAAGGGGACTCGAACCCACGACCTCCCGAATGCAAGGCAGACGCTATAACCACTACACCACAATGCTTCGGTCAACGTGTCAACCCTTTTGCTTATCCTAGTAAATATGTTGGTTCATTGAATGACATGCTTACTGCCCTTCAACTGACATAATTATTGTCCTATTAAATGACATTTTTTCCAATGTGTGACATGTAAACCCTTTATGACATGTTAGCTCATTGAATGACATGCTTACCCTTGGAATGACACCCAAGGAATGGGATATTAACATTTAGAATGACATTTTTATCCTTGGAATGTCCTTTTGGCAGGTTAAAGTATCCATGTAAAGACATTGGCAGGTCAAAGTACATGGAATGACGTTGGCACGTCAAACTACCCATGGAATGACATTGGCACGTCAAAGTGTCCATGGAATTACATTGGCAGGTTAAAGTACCCATGGAATGACATATTGGCAGGTTAAAGTACCCTTGGAATGACATTGGCAGGTTAAAATACCCAAGTAATGACATATTGGCAGGTTAATGTACCCATGGAATGACATATTGACATGTTAAAGTACCCATGGAATGACATATCACCAGGTTAACATACCCGTGGAATGAAAAACATACCCTTGATTTTGCAGGACACCCATGAAATGATATATTGTTGTAAAGACCTTTGGAATGGACTGGTACATCGATCGGTGTGGTACACTGAATAAAGTATTTCATATTGGGAACATTGCTCCAATGGCATTGTTATTCTTTTGTGGGTTTGTATCATCACAAATCTCTGGTGTTCTGGGAGATATTAATTTTGGAAATGTTTTTTGGGATGGTTCGGACTCGTTGAGTGATAAATTTCTGGTGTTTTGGAATATGTTAATCTTGGAAATGTTTTTTTGGGATGGTTCAGACTCCTTGAGTGACACAATAATTATTGATAAAGCATTAGTTAGAGAATATTTGCAACAGTCATCCATTGAGAGATAGATAATGTCTGTAAGTGGTATAATTGTTATATATGCTAGACATCAGGTTGGATCTCCTTGCCGACCTAGCCTAGTAAATTATTACTCCTGGAAAGCTCTTCGCAAATGAAGGTTTCAACAGAAATTTGCCTAATTTACTTCTTTTTATCGGGAAAATGACACTTCTCATAATGTAGTAGCGTCAACGTCATATTGTTCTTCTTTATCATATAAAGTTGAGGTTTCTGGAATATTTCCTAAAGGGCCATTGAACTTCTGGCTCATTTAGTCTTCTCCAGAATCTTGTTATGCAAAGGGTGAATATACAAAAATAATTCTCTGTATCTATAATTATTTTGTTGAGGGATGATTACAGAGTCGAGGCAGCAGACTTTAATGACCATGGTGCAGGATTAATGACCATGGGTGCAGGATTAATGACCATGGTGCAGGATTAATGACCATGTGACCATGGTGCAGGATTAATGACCACAGTATTGGTGCAGGATAAATGACCATGGTGCAGGACTAATGACATGTGCTGTGCAAAACCCTAGATTAAGAGAAAGAATCTGTTCCTGAACTGTAATGGTTTTGGTGTCTCATACTGCGTTTTCATTTGTCCTTGTACTTGTTGTTTGTTTTGATTGCATGTTTTTGGTTGAATGTGTTCTGTGATTGCTACATTTAAGGCCCTCCCAGGGGGGTTCATGTTCCCTTGTTCCCTGAAAACATGACCCAATGTTCCCTTGTTCCCAAAACAATTCTGCTTCATTCTCCAAATATACTTTCCAATGTTCCCTTGTCCCCAAAAATATTACCAATAACATACAATGTTCCATTGTTCCCCAAAAATAAATGGTCATGTTTCCATGTTCCCCAAAACCCCTCGGAGACCCCACATTTCCTGTTCAACTTTTATACCTACTTATTGAACTTCATTTAGTCATATTATATTTATCAAGTTAAAGTGTTTTTTTCAGTGATGAGTCCAGAAATAAAAAAACATCTCCTTTTCACAATTTCATTTAATGGCCTTATATCATGTACAAAAGCTATAAAACACATTTAATTGCACCTACATATGCCCTCATCGGCTCCAATCAATAACTGTGCAACAGTTCCATGTACCACAGGCAAGATTATGTTGAGAAATGCACAGGCACTCTATCAGGCAGGACTGTGATAACGCTTTGACAGAATGGCTGTCATCCATGTGAGGCTGACTTGACCCCAGAAGAGTGATTGCCCCGCCTCCCCTCCCACCACAGGCACACTTATCACAGAATTGATCATGGGTTCAAATCAAATCAAATCTTTTATTGGTCTAAATTCCAACAGTAGGAATATCACCAAAACACATAGACATACACAGTGAGACACAAAGCATGTACAAAACAAGAAGCAAGAAAATAAGTTGTATATGCTTATTTTCAAGAAAACAACTATAAGGCACAAGATTCCTAGATGTTCTCTGCTCTATGCATTCGCCCCGCCCCCATGTTTTTTACAGTACTATAGTACCTTTGTCTGCAGTAAATGGTTTGGAGTGTTTGACAAGTTTCTTGTTAAAGCACATCTCTTTATCTACTCAGCAGGCAAATTTCCTCATCAGCATCTCTGTCTCTTTATCTACTCAGCAGGCAAGTTTCCTCATCAGCATCTATATCTCTTTATCTGCTCAGCAGGCAAGTTTCCACATCAGCATCTCTGTCTCTTTATCTACTCAGCAGGAAAGTTTCCTCATCAGCATCTCTGTCTCTTTATCTACTCAGCAGGAAAGTTTCCTCATCAGCACCTCTGTCTCTTTATCTACTCAGCAGGCAAGTTTCCTCATCAGCATCTCTGCCTCTTTATCTACTCAGCAGGAAAGTTTTCTCATCAGCCTCTCTGTCTCTTTATCTACTCAGCAGGAAAGTTTCCTCATCAGCATCTCTGTCTCTTTATCTACTCAGCAGGAAAGTTTCCTCATCAGCACCTCTGTCTCTTTATCTACTCAGCAGGAAAGTTTCCTCATCAGCATCTCTGTCTCTTTTACTCAGCAGGAAAGTTTCCTCATCAGCATCTCTGTCTCTTTATCTACTCAGCAGGAAAGTTTCCTCATCAGCACCTCTGTCTCTTTATCTACTCAGCAGGAAAGTTTCCTCATCAGCATCTCTGTCTCTTTATCTACTCAGCAGGAAAGTTTCCTCATCAGCATCTCTGTCTCTTTATCTACACAGCAGGCAGTTTCCTCATCAGCATCTCTGTCCCTTTATCTGCACAGCAGGCAAGTTTCCTCATCAACATCTCTGTCACTTTATCTGCTCAGCAGGCAAGTTTCCTCATCAGCATCTATGTCTCTTTATCTACTCAGCAGGCAAGTTTCCTCATCAGCATCTCTGTCTCTTTATCTACTCAGCAGACAAGTTTCCTCATCAGCATCTATGTCTCTTTATCTACTCGGCAGGCAAGCATCTATGTCTCTTTATTTACTTAGCAGGCAAGTTTCCTCATCAGCATCTCTGTCCCTTTATCTGCACAGCAGGCAAGTTTCCTCATCAACATCTCTGTCTCTTTATCTACTCAGCAGGCAAGTTTCCTCATCAGCATCTATGTCTCTTTATCTACTCAGCAGGCAAGTTTCCTCATCAGCATCTCTGTCCCTTTATCTGCACAGCAGGCAAGTTTCCTCATCAACATCTCTGTCTCTTTATCTACTCAGCAGGCAAGTTTCCTCATCAGCATCTCTGTCCCTTTATCTGCACAGCAGGCAGTTTCCTCATCAGCATCTCTGTCCCTTTATCTACTCAGCAGGCAAGTTTCCTCATCAGCATCTCTGTCTCTTTATCTACACAGCAGGCAGTTTCCTCATCAGCATCTCTGTCCCTTTATCTACTCAGCAGGCAGCATCTCTGTCCCTTTATCTACTCAGCAGGCAGGTTTCCTCATCAGAATCTCTGTCCCTTTATCTGCACAGCAGGCAAGTTTCCTCATCAACATCTCTGTCTCTTAATATGATCAGCAGGCAAGATTTACTCATCAGCATCTATGTCTCTTTATTTACTCAGCAGTAAAGTTTCCTCATCAGCCTCTCTGTCTCTTTATCTACACAGCAGGAAAGTTTCCTCATCAGCATCTCTGTCTCTTTATCTGCTCAGCAGGCAATTTTCCTCATCAGCATCTCTGTCTCTTTATCTACTCGGCAGGCAAGCATCTATGTCTCTTTATCTACTCAGCAGGAAAGTTTCCTCATCAGCCTCTCTGTCTCTTTATCTACACAGCAGGAAAGTTTCCTCATCAGCATCTCTGTCTCTTTATCTGCTCGGCAGGCAAGCATCTATGTCTCTTTATCTACTCAGCAGATAAGTTTCCTCATCAGCCTCTCTGTCTCTTTATCTACTCGGCAGGCAAGCATCTATGTCTCTTTATCTACTCAGCAGGAAAGTTTCCTCATCAGCCTCTCTGTCTCTTTATCTACACAGCAGGAAAGTTTCCTCATCAGCATCTCTGTCTCTTTATCTGCTCAGCAGGCAATTTTCCTCATCAGCATCTCTGTCTCTTTATCTACTCGGCAGGCAAGCATCTATGTCTCTTTATCTACTCAGCAGATAAGTTTCCTCATCAGCATCTATGTCTCTTTATCTACTCGGCAGGCAAGCATCTCTGTCTCTTTATCTACTCAGCAGACAAGTTTCCTCATCAGCATCTATGTCTCTTTATCTACTCGGCAGGCAAGCATCTCTGTCTCTTTATCTACTTAGCAGGCAAGTTTCCTCATCAGCCTCTCTGTCTCTTTATCTACTCAGCAGACAAGTTTCCTCATCAGCATCTATGTCTCTTTATCTACTCGGCAGGCAAGCATCAATGTCTCTTTATCTACTTAGCAGGCAAGTTCCCTCATCAGCATTTCTGTAGCTGGATTGGTAAAGACACTGCATCTAAAACTTTCTAGCCTCTCACCTCAGCATTTTCGAATCCCACTTGGAGCTCGATTTGTCAAGTGGGAAAATGTTGATTCTTATGGAAGGTGGGTCCTGGCAGGTATACGCTACTGGTTCTACCCAGGGAAAATTGGGGTGCTCTGCCTTTACAACAGAAAAATCGACCGTAATATAAGGTGTGCTACTTTGCTTGTGGCTGTAGGAAGTTGCTTCAGTATAAAATGTCACCTTATCCCCTCTAACAGGTTATCAGAGACAATCTGACTTCATAAAATATTCAAAGGAAGAAGACTCCTAGAGGACATGGCCTGGAATAAAACACCGATTTAGTTTTTCAACATTTTGTATCATTCATTCACAATATGCGTATTTTGAAATAAAATCTGTCAAAACCATATCTCATACTCTCCAAATAAATAATCCTGATAAACTACTATTCATGACAACAGACATAATACTTTAACATCAGGTTAGATTTAACAGTGAAATAAAAACTTTGGATTTTTTCAAGGAACTATTTTAGCATCCTACAACCCGGAAATACTTCCCGACTGGTCTGACACCACATGCAAAACTCAGGGTCTTCCACAGAGCAATTAAGAGCATATTCCCCCTATCCCTTAATTCTAAAACCTGATTTCCCCCTACTCCTTACCTGATGCCCTATCCTATGATCCCTCTGCCATAATCCCTTAAAAACACCAATAAACCTGCAAAATCCTTGTAGGCTATACTTCTTAAACAATCCCTTCATTTACAGTTGAAATATACTTCAAATTGCATCTAAACAAATTTTGGTCCCTAAAAATATTGGTCACCCGAAGGGTAACTTCCTTCCACGCAGCCCCATGATATTCAAATTTCATTCCCCATATCCCTTAATTTATTCTTGTGGAAGACCCTGAAACTTGCATACCTCTATGCTAATTTAGTGTTGGAGACCCTGAAACTTGCATACCTCTATGCTAATTTAGTGTTGGAGACCCTGAAACTTGCATACCTCTATGCTAATTTAGTGTTGGAGTAGATATCAGATCATCGGATAAGGGAGATAACTTCCTTTATTAACTAAAATCTTCAGATTTTTGTATGCCCCACAACCGCAGAAGTGCCGGAAAATATAGTTATCCTTTTCAATTTGTATGGATTTACACCATCCTGTTTGTAAAAACATTCCAGTCTTACATTCAACTTGTTTGGTAAAGTCAATTTCGTCGACACCAGAAGCCGTAGAGCTTTCAGCAGCATGTTTCAGCCAACAGAAGGTCAATGAAAATGACCTTGACATACAGTACAGTTCACGCAAAACCCTTACTCTCACGCCGAGTGAGGAATTTACAAATCGCGTACTTACGCAGAGTTTGGATGATAACACTACTCGGCGTGGGAATCAGCTACGCGAAAAGCTCTCGGCGTATTATTACGCCACGATACTTCGCATAGACAAACTTGGAGTTCGCCGAGTCGAAACTGCAAAGGTAATAGGTGCAACCTTTTTCTAATTGCATGCAGTCAGTTTAATGCATAATTATTCAATAACTTGTGATTAAATCGAAGCAGAAGACAATTTTACTTTTGTTTTGGAAAAGCTGATGTAAAATTCGAATGCGTGAATTATGTATACTGGGTCACAACAGTTATAAGGCGGGTCCTATTACCGGCTTCGCGGCGAATGTACATAAAATTCAATCAGTAATTATTATACTGGAAATTATAATTATATTTTTAAATACTCGTTATTTGTAACAAATTTTTACTATTCTCCTGTTTATTATTACTAAATCGTTGGGTTCTTTAGTCAGAAAAAAATTGTAAAGAATTCCGAGTCATAAACCCGTTGTTAGTGCCGCCTTGTTAAAGGTTACATACATGGCCAAGGATTATGGGTATTTATGTCGGTTGAAGAAGAAATGACTTTTGGACAACAGAAACGAACACAACTTGTGATTAAATTCATTAAAAGTTTGAAATACGTATTTGTATCGAAATTTATTCATTGTATTTATCAGTTGTGTCAACTTTGCACAGAAAAGATGCACTCGGCATTTCATATTTTGTACTGTTTCTGGCTATTGGCTTTTTCAAGCGCGCTGTCGGAAAACTTCCCCCGAAAAGTTGTCGGAAAATTCAGATTTTTTCCCCAATAATAAATCACCACAGGACTGGTGTGCACTCATGGTTAATTGGATTCTACGCGGAGTAACTCTGAGTGACTCGACAATGGCATACTTTTGCTGTGTGGATTCGCCGAGTCCAAACACTGACTCGGCGTAGATTCGCCCGGCACTCGATACGACCGAACTCGGCGAATCAAGTAAAATGTGGGTTTCGTGTGAGATGTACCGTACTAACACTATTCATTGAAAGCTCGACTTTTCGAAGTAAAGGCAAGCTATTATATTTGTGTCAGCTGCACATTGGTGTCTCCATCAACTTCAGGGTTGGTTAGCATAAAGTAATTCATTGAGATTTCACATGTGTATTTAATGTTATGAAAGGAACTCTAAGAGAAAAGCGCTAACTTTGTTTGCATTTAAACAGAATGTTGCCTCTTTATGCCCCGCCACTGAATTGAGGTCTATTTTAGACCCCACTACCCTCTCCCTGAAGGCTTTGAAAGTTGAGTGCATTGCCCTCTGACAGAGTAGGTCATTACAGATTAAAATGTTATCACTGTGACCTGACATTCATTTAAAAACTTGATCAAAGTTTCAATGTCAAGGTCACATATTATAATTTTTGTACAAATCTTTTTTATTGATTTGTACTTCCTACTCTCAAATATTCCCAAGTTTCTAGTTTGTTGATGTATTATCTGCATTATCAGTGTTTTATCTGAAATGTTGCCAGTTTTGGCTAATTGTTTTTCACCAGAAGGATAAAGAATGTAGGTGTATGTTGCTGTCTTAGAGAATATAAAAATTGAATGTGGATTATTTTGAAAGTATGTTTTTAAAAGGAAATACAGCAATCTTTAGGTATTTATTAATCACTTTGATTTCTTTATTCAGTGTCAGTTTTACTTACGATTTTAAAATATTTAAATATAGGGGAATTTAAAACATGGAATTTATATAATTTTTTAATATTTCATGCAATAGTGGCTGGGGTAGGGTGGGGCATAAAGTGTCCACCAGAATGTCACAGCTTGGTTACGGTTTCTGATTCTGACGTTTGTAAGTCACTGATAAAACTACAGTCTTCAGACTTCATAGACAACTACATTAGTAAACATCTGACCTTCACCTAGGTTTTACACCAGTCATTTTGAAATGTACGCCAGATATCTGGAGAAGCGTAGTTGCGAACCGAGCAGCGACTCTGCGAATGCTGCGAATGGGTGGTAGGTGTGGGAGGGGGTTTCCCCCTCCAAACCCCCTCCCGCCGGTGGGGTTTTGGGCCTCCCCCAAGAAAATGTTGAAAATTAGGAGGCAAATGATGCGTTTTCAAGATATATTTCAGTTTTATTTTTTCACTTTTGCTGACGAATTGTACGCATTGGCGTACGTACGTATGCCTGGATATGCGCCTGCCAGTGATGCTCTGGTTAAGGGTTTTCACTAGGTCCGGTTTCTAAATCACCGACAGCTACACTTACCTTAGTACGTACTACATGTTCCAACCAAAGTAGGTTATCGACCTATTTTTTACTCGTCAATAATTCTGGTGAAGGTGTTTCCCTAGCTGCATTTGTCAGTCACTGCTAGCCTTAGATTCTTCAAACATCTTATACCTTCATAACGGCTACAAGCTCAAAGCAAGAATAGGTGACCATGATTGGCCTTGAATTACTTTTTATGGTTCATTGATTCTGTTATTTCCTCCTTTTGTAATACTTTCGTAGTTCATTGATTTCTCTAAACTCTTCCAACTCCATACACATACATCTAGGTGAGTACAATACATTCAGACCAAAAGTAGGTCATCAAGACCGAAAGTAGGTCATCAAGACTGAAAGTAGGTCATCAAGACCAAAAGTAGGTCATCAAGACCGACCTTGACCTACTTTTTACACTTCCTTGATTACGATTAAGCACTTTATAAGTCGCTGACAGCTCCAAACTCTCCAATCATACGCTTGCTGTTATAATAAAATAATCTATGCATTTTTCAATGATTTCTTATGCAGAGTGGGGCATCCATGTCCAATGGACACATTTTCTAGTTCTTTATTATATTAACCAAATATAAGTAATTGCACAAATCTGTTTTGTGTAAATTGTTATTATAATTTACAAATATTAAAATTTTGTAGAAAAATTAGCATAATGCAGCGAACTTTTAGCTCTTAGTGACTGACTGATGGTGCCTTGTCTGTAGTCTTCCTAGGCAGATTGCTAATTCTTGTTAACATTCTTGTTCTTGTTCTGATTTTCACCAGATAAGATTATATCTCACACATACAGCCATATTGACATGTGTATTTGTTGCTGCCCTTGATTATTGAAAACAAGCAAAATTTCAGTAAATTTTGTTTACCAGATTTTATTCGAAGGTTTGTTTCAATTATATTTTGGCTGTAAGTCTGACAATGAGCAAATTTAATGTATGTGTTACGGAGTTGTTGCCCTTTATGTATGTGTTACGGAGTTGCCCTTGACTGTTGAAAAAATTTGTGAATTTCAGCGTATGAACATGATTATAGTTTTTGTTGGCATTTTCCATTGATTCATTTTCCATTGATTTGGAGGTTTGTTTCAATAAGACAGACTTGATAATACAGATACAGAGTTATTGCCCTTGATAATGAGCAAAATCCATGCCTTTGTTACAGAGTTTTTGCCCTTGATAATGAGCAAAATCCATGCCTGTATTACAGAGTTATTGCCCTTGATAATGAGCAAAATCCATGCCTGTGTTACAGAGTTATTGCCCTTGATAATGAGCAAAATCCATGCCTGTGTTACAGAGTTATTGCCCTTGATAAGGAGCAAAATCCATGCTGTGTTACAGAGTTATTGCCCTTGATAAGGAGCAAAATCCATGCCTGTATTGCAGAGTTATTGCCCTTGATAATGAGCAAAATCCATGCCTGTATAACAGAGTTATTGCCCTTGATAATGAGCAAAATCCATGCCTGTGTTACAGAGTTATTGCCCTTGATCAGGAGCAAAATCCATGCCTGTGTTACAGAGTTACTGCCCTTGATTGTGTTTAAATGAAGATCATTTTGTTGCTGAAAATTATTAAGTTGAATATTCTGGATTTTTGCTACTGTTTAGATGGTATGTGTATATGTATTATCAATAGATTGTGTGCCAGACACCAATTTTGTGGTCACACATTCTTACTCCTAATTGGAAGTAAAGGTGTAAGACTTTGTGTGTTTATAGTTTTTAAAGATATTTCTTGTTTCAATAGACTGTGCATCAATGTATTTTTTTTTGATAGGCTTTGTGTGACACACTAATTTCAAGATCGCAGATTTAAGGTCAAGGTCATGGGCAAGGTCATTCAATTTTCATGTCAGATCCATGACTCCTTAAAACTGCATGAGATAATACAATGAAATTTGATGTTTGTAAATATTAATTTATACATTGCAGGGGCGTAGCTGACCTGAAATGCATATATAGGCCCGACAAACTTGTAGGGTCTGGGGGCAAGCTGCCGCGGCGTTATTTTTTTATTTTTTTTTAACTTAACTATGTAATGGTGCCTGACAGAACATTTGTGTGGTATTTGAAGAAATATTTTTTTACAAATTTGAAAAAGTTGAATTACCTACACTGTAAAATCAAATAAAAGACGCACGTTGACCCTTATCCCCCTCTCCCTCAGGCTTCAGTTTTTACTGCATTTTTGGACTTTTCATTTGTTTCATTCTTCAAATTGATGTACAGGCCCGTGCCTGTATGGCATAATTGATGTACAGGCCCATGCCTATATGGCCTAATTGATGTATAGGCCCATGCCTATATGGCCTAATTGATTTATAGGCCCATGCCTATATGGCATAATTGATGTATAGGCCCAGTCCTATATGGCATAATTGATGTATAGGCCCTTGCCTATATGGCCTAATTGATGTACAGGCCCATGCCTATATGGCCTAACTGATGTATAGGCCAATGCCTATATGGCCTAAATGATGTATAGGCCCATGCCTGTATGGCCTAATTGATGTATAGGCCCATGCCTATATGGCATAATTGATGTATAGGCCCAGGATATATGGGATAATTGATGTATAGGCCCGTGCCTATATGGCATAATTGATGTACAGGCCGTTGCCTATATGGCATAATAGTAGCTAAGCCAATGCATTGGTAGTTTGTCATACTCCAAACTATGTACCAGAGATGAAATGTTTATGTCTAGTTCTGCTATATAGATTGGAGAACACATTTTGGACAAGATGGGAAGTAAGCAAGATGCTGAACATCATGGGAAATCTTTGCAGGCCTATGATAATCAGATTGACACAATTGTGTTCTAAGAGCCAGTAGAGCAGCGTCGGGTCCACTCGGGGCTCTTGTTTAAGATTATACAGGATTCCCATTGTGTCCCATTATGAACATTTTTGAATTTTTTTATAGGAGAGTCTAGTTTATGTCAGGTCATGAGTAGTTGAAATTGAGACGAATGACAAAACTGAGACATACGACATGGTTATGTGGTCGACATGGTTATGTGGTCGGTCGTTTTCTACCCAGCTTTTAGGACATTGCTTTTTATTTCAGGATCATTGAACACTGAAAGTAAACATGACGGGTTACTACGCTCACTGATTCTCACTGCTTCTCACTGTCATTGTCTTTTTGGAGATTTACAAGGGAAGAGCATATACTAATATTATTTGGAGATATACCAGTGGAAAGTATACTGTTATTCTTTGTGGAGATTTACTAGTGAAGAGTGAATAGTAAAGGGTGTACTGTTATTCTTTGTGGAGATTTACTAGTGAAGAGTGAATAGTAAAGGGTGTACTGTTATTCTTTGTGGGAGTGAAGAGTGCCATGAATGAGGTACTGTCATCAATCATGGAGGGATCGCAGGACGCCATGAGTAGAACGGTAATTTTGGACTTTGTGAATATTACTCAAGAGCTTAATTAACTTGCATCATGAGTTTGCAGTTTTTCTTGCATACTGGATAAGGTTATCTGCATTTTACACGGGTGATGGAAAGCCTGATCTTACACATGGGGGAAGATAAAAGTCGCGCGCTGATATCAACAATGACAATTGCATGACATCATTATGTAAATAAACATGCAAAACGTTAGTAGTTGGTGAAGTCAATGCGCAAAATGTAAATGATATGCAAGAAAAAGAATCAATCATGGGTATCCGGTTCAGATAGAAGTTCCAACCCTCGGTATAACTGTTTTAATCGGAACCTCGGTTCTGATAAAAAAGTTATATCTCATGTTGGAATTCTGTTTTCACTCAGGAAACCCATGAAAGATTCTTTATTTTGTTCCATATAAGGTGCACATATAGGGTACACATATAGGGTACACATATAGGGTACACATATAGGGCACACATATAGGGTACACATATAGGTACACATATAGGTACACATATAGGGTACACATATAGGGTACACATACAGGGCACACATATAGGTACACATATAGGGTACACATATAGGGTACACACATAGGGCACACATACAGGGTACACATATAGGTACACATATAGGGTACACATATAGGGTACACATACAGGGTACACATACAGGGTAAACATACAGGGTACACATACAGGGTACACATACAGGGCACACATATAGGGTACACATATAGGGTACACTGTTTTTCTTCCAGCTCTATACAATTAATATGCATGTAGGTGTAAATTTATAATTAGATAAAGGCCCTCTTGGGCCTATTGATTTTAAATGGTTTTATAAACGCAGAATGGGTTATTTAATATGAATATTAAAACGTAATAATATAAAAATAATATTCTGACTTTGTAATTTAGTAGTAACTTTCTGAGATCATGTCTGGACCAGTCGTACTGATTATCATGTCTGGACCAGTCATACTAATTATCATGTCCGGACCAGTCTTACTAATTATCATGTCTGGACCAGTCGTACTAATTATCATGTCTGGACCAGTCGTACTAATTATCATGTCTGGACCAGTCGTACTAATTATCATGTCTGGACCAGTTGTACTAGTTCTAATTATCATGTCTGGACCAGTCGTACTAATTATCATGTCTGGACCAGTCGTACTAATTATCATGTCTGGACCAGTCGTACTAATTATCATGTCTGGACCAGTCGTACTAATATCATGTCTGGACCAGTCGTACTAATTATCATGTCTGGACCAGTCGTACTAATTATCATGTCTGGACCAGTCGTACTAATTATCATGTCTGGACCAGTCGTACTAATTATCATGTCTGGACCAGTCGTACTAATTATCATGTCTGGACCAGTCGTACTAATTATCATGTCTGGACCAGTTGTACTAGTTCTAATTATCATGTCTGGACCAGTCGTACTAATTATCATGTCTGGACCAGTCGTACTAATTATCATGTCTGGACCAGTCGTACTAATTATCATGTCTGGACCAGTCGTACTAATTATCATGTCTGGACCAGTTGTACTAATTATCATGTCTGGACCAGTCGTTCTAATTATCATGTCTGGACCAGTTGTACTAATTATCATGTCTGGACCAGTCGTACTAATTATCATGTCTGGACCAGTTGTACTAATTATCATGTCTGGACCAGTCGTACTAATTATCATGTCTGGACCAGTCGTACTAATTATCATGTCTGGACCAGTCGTACTAATTATCATGTCTGGACCAGTCGTTCTAATTATCATGTCTGGACCAGTCGTACTAATTATCATGTCTGGACCAGTCGTACTAATATCATGTCTGGACCAGTCGTACTAATTATCATGCCTGGACCAGTCGTACTAATTATCATGTCTGGACCAGTTGTACTAGTTATCATGTCTGGACCAGTCGTACTAATTATCATGTCTGGACCAGTTGTACTAGTTATCATGTCTGGACCAGTCGTACTAATTATCATGTCTGGACCAGTCGTACTAGTTCTAATTATCATGTCTGGACCAGTCGTACTAATTATCATGTCTGGACCAGTCGTACTAATTATCATGCCTGGACCAGTCATACTAATTATCATGTTTGGAGTAAACTTTATCATTTTATTATTTGAATTGGTATGTATCAATGTAGGATGGTTTAGCGGACGTAACTATGAATTTGTTTATATAAAAGTGTAATAAAATGGCTTTGTATTTAATGATTTACTTTCCAGGGCCACTTAAAAATAGACATGATTTTGGCTACATGGACCTTAGCGCTCATATTCATCGATTTATTCAAACAAAATGACAAACAAAATATTGACTTTTAAATTTAAAGACATTTTTCGAGCCTATTGTATTTGGGTGGGGGGAGAGAATTTCTATAGGTAACTGTAAATCACTGTTAGCCATACAATTTCATGAGCAAAGTGTGATATTCAATTTTTCTTCAGATTATGAGCCCCACCCAATAAATACATTTGTGACCAATACACATAATAACACATTAAAGAATGTTGTATATTTATTGTGTTGTGCTGTGATTTTTGGTCTAAAAACAATTAAGAAATACCAGATAAGTTTTGTATTCAAAAGCTAAATTATAAACATATATTTTTTCATTAAAGTAAATTACAAAGTGTTGTTAAGCTATTCTTACCCTCAATATAGCAATGCTATACAAATAAAAATAACTAAGAGTGGGCCTCAATTTATATACCTGAGTTGATCAGCCATGAAGGGTGCTGGCTGTAAATATTCAAGCTTCCCATGCTTTTTCACTGACCAAGTAGCGTTGGGAAATGTGTCTTTAAAGCTCCATTACCTGTATTATCAGTCATAAATATACCACAATGAAAACCTTGAACAATGTTAGTGTTCTTGTAATTAAATAATAAAAATCCTAGGGATGTGGTAGGATGGGGGCTTGGTGGGAGTGGGGGTGTGAGTGTGGGTCGTTGGGTATGGAGGTCCAACGATATACCAGTCTCTGTTTAAGTAACTTTAAGCTATACTGCTGAAAACAGTATAGAGTTTGTTAACCTGAACGCTTTATGCACATGTGACTCAATTTCAACGCTTTACCGTCTACTTTTGAAATTTATTAATTCGGCTTACACAGGGACACAGTCAGTGATCAAAGCATTCATTTCTTTAGTCATGTTATAAAGCAACTACAGACATTCTTTCTGACGTCTTTACTTTTTGTTTCTAAGTAGGAGTTGAATACAAATCTTCACTGATACTTTATTAATATAAGGAAAGTCTCTGGATAATAAGATGTGTTTTATTTGATGACGTAATGGACTTGTATATATATATAGTTATCACAATATGGATACTATTTAGTGTGCTGCCGTGTTGAACAGTTGTGAACATGCTGTTGTGATAAATGTTAATACTTGTACATCGATATACATTATATTACAGTGACTACTGGAAAAGTGGAAAAGTTCTGTGAGATTTAAATTGTATCTATAACAACGTGTAATTTGAAACATGTGTAATTTGAAACTTAAGTGGATGATCAGGTGTATAAATCCTGTTGCTAGGTTTTCTAAGAGTGAATTAAATAGATCAATATAATTATAGAAAGAGGGTTAATAAAGTTAACTCTGTTGCTAGGAAATATTAATACATTCTGATATTATATAGAAGAAGTTTAAAATGAGTATTACTGAACTATAAATGGTGAACTGATTCATGTTTTTAAAATATAAATTCCTGAAGTCTTATTTAGGATAAGCGTGTAAACTACTTCCTTATCACATGTGGCAGTAGTCAGAATTTTTTGTAATGAATTCCTCAATTTAGGTTTAAAGGGACTCACGGCAATCTTGAAGTGTTTGGAATGGGTGTCTCGATTTAAATATCCAGTATCATTTTTGTCTCGCCTTTTCGAAGAAAAAAAGAGAGATAGGTGTTGCTTTTCCGGCGGCAGAAGCGAAGGCGGCAGTGTTCTAATCTTGCATTTAGGTCATTTTCTCACAAAATGTATGCGCTAGACCATTCAAAATTTGCTTATAGTTGTATCTTGTGAGGTACATCACAATGTGACAAAGCAAATGTGGAAGTGCCCTTGACCCTCCAAGCAAAGGGCAGATAACTTAATAACTTTTGCATTGAGATCGATTTCAGGCAAACTGTATGCACTACACCTTTCAAACTTTGCCTATAGTTGTATCTTGGTATATAGTTTATCCCATCCAAAATGAAGTAAATTTTCAAGACTTAGAGTTGCATATTTGGCACTGCACGCTTATCTGTCGAGTCCTTCTACAGAAAATGGTGACAGATGTTTGTTAAGGAATCAGTAGTCATGAAAATAATATCAAATAACATTTTTTGGTAAAAATAAATCATTTTATTGAAATTTCAAAATCTAAATTTTATTTTTTTTAAATTTTGGTGTAAAATAGAGAAACATGAAACAGTTTCCATTTTTGAATGCAATGTGTATTTAAACTTGTGCGATGATGCAAACTTTAATCTTATTGAAATAAAGAAGGGATGGTCCTTAACTTATTTTGAGGAGTTTTAACCCATTTCATGCGGGATATGAATACATCCGTACCGTATGTTATGACTGTTGTTGATATGTCAATGTTGGAAAACCCATTTAACGTCATTACTTTGATGCTCTTCACATAGAAGGCAGGGTGAGCATGCGCAGTAAATAACAATTGGTCTAGGAATTTTAAACACTTCAGAAAGGGGTGTTGACTAAACATCCCCAGACACCCATGGATGCCCTCGACACCCCTTGACACCCCCAGACACACAATGCTGTATTATTTCTATGAAGATAATGACTCAAAAGTGTCAATTATGATACTTAGTTATCATTTTCGGAAAAGAATAGAACATGTTGAGAAATTAGACGATTATCGTCACTATTATTTTCACATGCTCATGATAAAAGCTAACACTATTAACCTGGAACAGTGGAGATATGGCCATTCAGTATGAAACATGAGTATGAAACATGTATTTGATATGGTGTAAATAGACAGTAATTAGATATTTAATATAAACTAAGGCCAGAGTTTTTGATTTTTACATTTACGGACCCGCCGACTGCAAGTTTTGCCGAAACTAAAAAAAAAATAATAATAAAAAAAAAAAAAAATGAAGTCAGGCAACTGAGAGAAACTTTCAGTATTGTGAGACCTATCTGCCTCTCCTGCTTCAACAGAGCCTTAAAATCATCCACACGGAATGCTAAAAAAACAAAGAAGCAAAAACAATGATTTTTGGATGTATGAAAGTGCTAATTCAAACTGTGAAATAACGTTTTTTTAAAAATTTAAGAATTGAATGTTATTTTTATGTGTTTCATCGAGGTATGAAATACTACAGTAACATATTAAAATGGCATTTTTTGGTCACCATCTTAATTTTATTTTTACTTTTTTTCCCTCTCCTACCCTCAACTTTTAGAAAAAAAAATCCGTAAATCAATTAATAAAAAAAAACTGGCCTAAGTGAAGGTAAAAACCTTTAAAGAGAACTCAGCCATTCACTTATTACCATTTTTAAGGTAAAGGACATATTATATCTAGCAACAAAACCAGGAAAATATGGAATAAACACAAAGAAAGTGAAACTTAATATGGATCTAAAATGACCAATGTCATTTACCTTGACCGTGTGATGTTCTTGATATTCTGGTATTAGTTTTCAGGTAAATCTTCCCGTGGCAGTGCCATACATTGCTTTTTTTGTTGTGACAGTCATGTAGATAGATTTAGTACTTTGTTTTATATTTAAATCATACCTAATTAAATCAGTAAAAAAGAGAGATACAATATCAAGATTTATTTCCATTATTTGTGATGTATAATTATACAACCACTGTAATGCTTGTCAAAAAGTTTTACTTTCACACGGTGATTAAATTATCATATCACCCGCCATCACTGGTCGTTGCATCTTTTTAACAATTCCAGTATAACTGATTGATTTGTTTTTGAAGATCACTCAGTAATGAAGGAGGCGATTAATTTAAAGTCCGTATATATTTCACTTTTTAAGGAAGATATATGTGTCTTTTTTATCCAAATATGAGAACGAAATGAACATTTACTTAAAATCCAAGACCAGTCGCTAAATCTCCACAATAATGCCAGCTAGCATTATATATGGGACCCAAATCGGTCCTTTATGGTTTTCCATGTGGGGCCAACATGGGCCACCCATATGGGCTCCAGATGGTTTTTGAAAACTATTTTGGCAAGGGTTCCAATCATATACAATATTGGACCCATATCCAGGGGCCTTTTTGGGACAATATGGGTCCCAAATGGGCCCTTTATGGTTTTCCATTTGGGGCCAATATGGGTCACCATATGGTTTTGGCAGTGGCCTTACAATACAATATACAATATAGGTTCCATATGGAAATCTCGCCTCTTTCGTGAAAAGGACCCATATACTAGGTTGTCTGAAGGATGTGTCAAATCAGCACTCAAAATGCCAAATGACATCATTTGTAGCGGTTAATTACTAGTATGTTTGCCCAAGTGCAAATCGATGGTGCAGTATGTCATTGTTGGATTGGAAATGGTGCGCTTTTTATCTCCTGGTTTGATTTCAATCGGGTTTTCACTGTCCAAGTTTCCGTAAGTCATTATTCTTAATTCAGCTGCCAAAGGCAACTGATCCTTATTAGGGTTTTGTATTTGTCTATGGTTAAACATGCAGCTGATGATAAGCATGCATTACAACTGCAATTCCTAGTGAACTAGTCTAAACAACTTGACTTGTATAAACACATATTTTGCAACATTAAAATGTTACAGTTTTACTGACGTTTCCCTAGATCGGAGATAGTGTGTCTGGGGGTGTCGAGGGGTGTCGAGGGGTGCCAGGGGGTGTCCGGAGGTGTCCATGGGTGTCTGTGGGTGTTTAGACGGACTGCTTCGGGAAGTATGTGTATTTGGCGATTTTTTTGCGTGATTTCCTCAAATTTTTCAAGTTAATCGATAAACATGGATGATAGATTTTATGTACCGAGTGAAGGGAGATACATTTGTGTGAGATTTCATGACAAATTTTAGTTTATCGATGAGGAAGACAATGTTTTGGACACTTTTTAGCGAAGAGAAAACTGTAAACAACAAATGAATTTAGACCGAAAGGGACTTCGACTTTTTTTGCCGATTTTGACTTGGATGACTTGGTTTCAGGAGGAAGGTGTTAGGGAAATCTTCCATCCACGCCATCTCATACAATATTTAGACCATGGGGTGCTTTTTCCAGCACCCTGTAGAAGTAATACCCTATCAGTCCTTCAATATGATTTGGGAAGACGTTCTTTGGGAACAGTTGGTCACCGAGTCTCAGATAGCGCGTAGGATTTGACAAAGTTTATAAAAATCAGTATAACCTTTGGATTTTTCTATGGATTTTAAAGATTCTTTCAGCACTAGAAATGACTTACAATTCTCTAAAATCTACACGCTGGGTTATGAAGAAAAAGTGAATATATCTTACAGAAAATTTGGGTGAAAGTAAGGTAGGACATCATTTTAGGACCCGATTTGCATGCTCGCCATAGTTTTTGCATGAATTTGCTTTTAAAATTATTTCATCGTGTAGAGAATTTAAATACCTATATAATGATATATAGTTTTATTAATTTATCTTCAAAATTGACCAAGTAAACCACATTTTACTAACATCACCAAAATGTAATTTGCTGCAGCAGCAGTAAACCACAAAACTGTTCAGACATAAGAATACTCATCAGATTTGCCTGCAGAATGAAATGAATTAACGACACATTCTAATTTTTTTGCCATTAGCAACCATCATTTTGGTGTATTATAAGGATGTATAATTCAGGCAAAATAAGAAAGTGTAATAATTTTAATGTCTCTTAGAACCAAATACATTTGTTGTCATAGCAACGATAATATAAACACATTGAAAAATGTCTGTTGAAATTAAAGAAAGTGTGGAACACAGAAAACAACTGTGGTCATATTAACAAAGGACATGACATTTGTAATCATATCCAAAATGTCTGGGAAATGCAAAACTTTTCGTATAGCAGCCATATAAAAACTTTGTTGTCATAGCAACGAAAAAGTAACAGTTAGCAACTATGTCTATGTCTAAGATGTATGCAGACTTGATGTCCTTACAACTGGAGAGAGCAAAGGAGAAATATTTACAAGAAATGTTAGAAATTCAACTGAAGAAGGATCAAGAAACCAAAGCTGGCCATAGAGATGAAAAGGTAGTGTTTTGTAATACAGCGTTATATACAGTGAAACCTGCTATTTCCAACATCGCTCAGTGTCGGCACTTAATGTCGGATAATAAAGGTTGTCAAGAGCTGAGTAATCATGAACAGTGGTGACTATACCACATGACCTATGACATCATTATTGCTAATTCTTGAAGAAAAAAATTGTAAACATTTACCCTTGAAAGCTAATCAGAGTGCTATAGGATTTTTATTTCTTAACCCTTTCTACCAAAGAAAGCGCATTTCGAACGCAAAAAAATATACGCTACCCTCGACTGATATTCTTTTTTTGTGAAAGTTCGAACTTTTGGAAAACACTTTGGAAAACTTCTGGAAATACACCAGAAATAATTTGCTAATCTTGAAGCGTATTTTCATTTTGCGCATATTATGAACAAAATTCATGCATATAGCCCGTTTTTATCACGAAAACTTCTACAATATTATTTCACATCAGGTAAGCGAAAGGGTTTTGGATCAAAGAACCAGTTCGCAAGAATTAATGAATTTTTAAATTATGCTAATCCGTGAAGTCGATTATTTTATGCTAAACCGTGAAGTCATTTGTGTTTTTCAATTATCTAAAACTTTATAAAACCTATGTTTACGTAGTTCATGGTATATTCATTAGTCTACAATTGTTTTGATGATTTACGGAAAGTAGAGAACAGTCTCGCATTTTTAACGGAAATATACGAGGTTTTAATTGTTATATAGTAGTAAGTACAAAAGCAATTATCGTATTGGAAATAGTTTACGGAAATAGACGACGTTTACCGAACGTTACGTGTTTCTTGAAAGAAGGAATTGTCCGCCATTTTGGTGTGTGAAAGTTTGGATACATTGTAGAAGTTTGGATACATTCAGGTTCGTATTTGGAGATGAGTCTATATTGTATTTGTTCATTTGGTATGTATTTTATTGCATCTGTGCTACTGTAGTGGACATGTTCAGCAATATAATTCTTAGATGAAAATTATATCATCTGATTGCAGATTGGGTGCATCAGATTGTCGTGGTGCAGTCGGTAGCATGGCGGATTTGTACCGGAGTCCCCGGCTTCAATCCTCTGTGGTTCCACTCAGTTTTGTCCGTGTGTTCTTGGCCAAGACAATTTCCTTTAGCCTCTTACGGTCGGATGGGCTTCGGTGTTCCTTTTTGGTATTTTGGGAATGGGGGCGGGGAAAATATAGTCGTGAATGCCAAAATTGGGAAAAAATGGATCTACTAGTCAATTCTGAGAAATTTTATAGTGGAATATTTCTATTTAGAAATTTAATAGATATATTTTCTGCGTATGTCATATGTATGTACTTTGGGAATTTTTTCTATGTAATTGGGGGAAAGAAACTATTTTGCATTGTGAATGGTGCCGATATTCGGCCAAAAACAGCCAAAAGTGAACACTGGATGTAAACCGGGCGGTCCCGTGTATCCGTCTATCCTCTGAGCACTTTAAAAAACCATAGGAATCTATTCCATTATAAGAGTAGGGCACGGTTCCCGGATTCCTATGTATCCTTCCCCTCTCTCTGGGGTGGCTGTAATTAACCTATGCTGTATTGATTAGCCGTTAAACAACATTCAATTCAGTTATAGTTGAAATATTGTTATCATGTGAATGGATGTATTGCTTATTGGCAGCTGCGAATACCCATGCAATATATGAAAAAAATGATAATTTTTTGTTGTTCTCGTTAGCGTCTTATGGTTTTAATGGTCAGTAAGCTCATTTACAATTAAGTAGAGGAATACTGTGGTATGTCAGGCCCTTCCCTAGTAGAATCAACGTAAAGGTCACTGTTACTAAACATAGAAAAATGATTTCCGCTCAAAAACTTTAATTAGGAATGAGATATTGCAATGAAACTTTATGGGTAGGTAGCTTATATGGAATGGAAGCTTTAGATTCCATATGCAAAACTACCCTCTTCAAAAAGATCATTCGCACAGAACTGTCCACATATATAACTTTAAGTTATATCTTTTCTTCTTATCGCTATTTTGTCCGTCGTCCGTTGCTGTTGTCTTCCATCGTCATCGTAAACATTTAAACAACATCTCTGAAACCACCGGGCGAAATTTCATAACACTTCACAGGAACGATTTCTGGGTGGTTATCTCTCAATGTTTTTCAAAATCTGCCGATCAACCCAGAACTCGGGTTGTCATGCCAACAGAAGGAAAATAAAGGAAAGTGGGATATAGTCCTGCAGTTTTATATTCCAGAAAAGTCCCTTATAAACCCTTACTAAACATAATAATGCTGAAGCGACCTTCTACCAAGATTGTTCACGTCGATCCGTCAAAATTCATCGCCGCTAGGGCGGTACGTATTTTCCATATATGGCTATATTTTTAAAGAAAACTTTAAACATCTCGTCTAAAACCAATTGCCAGATGTCGACGTAATTTTATAGAAATGGTGATTTGGTAACCATTTACCAATATTGTTCAAACTGGGTTGATTCACTAAAAACTATTACCGCCAGGGACGAGGCTTTTTTTTTTTCTATATGGCTATTTTGCTATATGGAACTTTTTAAAAATTAATTATTTTCTCCTGTAAAGCCAGTTGTCAGATTTTAAAATAATAAATGGCGTTTTTGTGACCCTCTACAAATAAATTAAAATATCTTCTCGTCTAAATTCGCTGGCCATATTTCAAAATATAGTCATGTAAATGGTATCTGGGTGTCTATTATCCGGTAGTGCGATTACATGCCCTCTTGGGCCTCTTGTTTTAAAAGTTTACATAAGTAAAAGGGAAAGCTTTAGGTAAGCCATAGTTTAAATATTTAGGAGCAAGCAAACTTAAAAAATAATTCACTTACCGGTACTTTTAAAAATAAAAAATAAATTGTTTTCTTAAATAAAATGATTCAAAATATTGCTGGTCCATTTTCAGAGGGTTTCAGTGGTTTTGTTGTTTTTTGGTTGTTTTTTGAAAACTTTACTTATTTTCACATTATCATAATATCAGGCGATGGTAGCGTGCATTATTTGCGTTATTGTATTAGTTTGTAGTCTTGATCATCATCGACTCTTGATTGTAAATACAAACGTCTTGACAGGTTGTGTAGAAACAAATTTGGAACTGGCCGGGAACCACGTGACCATAATTTTTTTTAATTTTTTTTATTAAAGTTATTTCTGACCATCCGCATTTAGTTCGTCGATATAATGATGATGTTTCCCTCTTTGTTTATATATAAATTTATTGTCTTTTTGACTTTCTGTGTATCATGGAAAAGTACCAACTTTCACAAAAAAAGAATATCAGTCGAGGGTAGCGTACATTTTTTGCGTTCGAATGCGCTTTCTTTGGTAGAAAATGGTTAAGAAATAAAAATCTTATCGCACTCTGAAGCTTTCAATGTGGGCGAATGTTTACAATTTTTTTCTTCAAGAATTAGCAATAATGATGTCACAGGTCATGTGGTATAGTCACCCTGTGAACACATACGGGTTATTTGTTTAATTAAACTATTACATGTATGTTATCATGCAATCTTTTAGAATATTTATCACAATACATAAACAATGTTTTAATATATATAAAAAGTATAACTATCATATATCAACTATTTTTGTTGGTACTTTTTGTACAATCATACATGTGAGAATTGAAATGACCGAGAATTTGTCATTCTTATTCACAAACATAACATTCGCTTAAAAATATGGTGTTTTTGATCTCGATCATTGTTAGGTATGAAAAACAGTTTGATGGTCAAAAAATATTTTACACAGGTAAGGTAGAGATGTATAATTAGGTGTTAATAATACAATTATATCAGTTGGACTTCCAACGGTGTCGGATACCAGAAACAGCAGGTTCCAATAAACCAAGGGTCACTGTACATAGAACATATAAGGATTTCGCCAGTGTCAAGACACACGGTCGGATACGTACAACAGGATGTCGGTAAAGTCAGATATACCAGGTTTCACTGTACTACATAAACCTAAGGGCTGATCCAAAACTTTGTGGGAAAACTTCATAAAAATTAGACAACAAATGTTGATGAAATTGTTCTCAGTGATACATTTCTGACAAGTAGACAAACAATTACTTAGACTGACCTTTAGAGCTACAGACCTCGGCCCCGTGCGAGTTCGCTCCATGTCTGATGGGAAGCTGCATCCTTCATCTCATTTCCCTCCGAGGTTGCTGTCCCAGTATAACCTGATAGATGTGTAAACGGGACGTAAAACCCCATTTCATCTCATCATTTACAGAAGTGTTGGAAACCTGTGGCGCAGCTTATATTGTATCTGGACTGAAGTTGCAGTATGCCTCAGCTGGGTTGAATTGTATTAACCCTTAACCCGCTACTTAGCACGACTATAATAGCCTTTGTGTCCGTCCATTGTAAACCCAGATCAGCGTGCGAGTAAGAGTAACTTGTATCTCGCAGGCTGATCAGGGTTTACTATGTCCGGCTTCAGATCAGTCATTTCCACCAAAAATACCCCTTTGTCACATAAATGGAATGGTCTTAATTCAAAGAAAGAACAGTCCATTTTATATATGTAGGGGGTTAAGGGTTAAATACCCTTTATATGAAATCACTGTCATGTGCTTGCCCTAAGTTGCTTGAACCTGAAGAAATAAGCTTCTTTGTTTTGTATAGCTTTCTTTGTTTATCTGGAGTTCTTGTTATGTTATGAAAATGTTTTATTTTATAGATCATACTGAAAGAAATATGATACCGAAATCAAATATGTTTTGAAAAAAGAATCCATTGAGAATATAACATTCCTTTGTTGTGGAGGTAAACAAGCTGGTAATGTTCATTCTTCCAAGGTCATTGCGAAAATTGATATTCTGTTGTTGAACAGCTTAAGAGACTAGAGGTGATTATCTATCTATACTCATTTGCAAAAGAAAGTTGTTTAGATTTGTTTGTTTGTTTTACGTCATTTTCAACACGTGTAAGGTTATATATGACGGTCGATTTTTTGTGGTTGAGCCAGACTACCCACTTTTCCTGGGTAGACCCAGTACTGTACACCTCCCGCCATCCGTAAGAATCGACAATTCCTCACAAGTGAGAGGCGACGGTTTACAACGTCGTTAACCAGTAATTGTATAAATCTTTTTTAGAATTAAATTGACAAATTCCAGAATAAATATACCATGTTTGGTACCAAAGTTTTTATCATTCCATTGCCGATATCATGTTGTCATTTGTTTTTCAATAGGTGTAATCATCTAGGTAAAGAGGATAGGGTGTAAAGTAAAATTTTCAAAGTGTCCAGTTTTCTTTTGTATGGAGTATATAAACAAAACCATGAGCTGTCATTTTATATATAAAATAAAAGTCAGATGCATATCTCTTCACAGGATACTATATGCATGGGTGTGCAAAGCTTGTTTGGTTTAGGAGGAATTCACGCCATTATTAGTTTCCCTATATTTGAACAACAAATCAAAGTTCCGTTACTCTTGTAATTTCTTTACGAGTCAAGTCACATCTTCATGTGGAAAATTTATTGAAATTGTATAGGAGTTTGCACCACAAAAATGAGTGACAGACGTACGGACAGACAAATGGACAAGAGCAATTCCTTATGCTCCGCCAGCGTTTTTGTGGTATACATGTAACCGGGGACAGATATATGACCGGTATTATGGTGAATAAGCCATTATGAACTGAGTACCCTTTATAGCTCAGGTAGGTCTACATGGCCCTGACCTCACTGGTAATACTCTAGTTGTTGTTGTTTTTGTCCCAGTTCAAACACTCCTCTCCGTCCATGAACTACCTTTGACCTGTGTTGTGGATCAAACTGTCCAACTGTAGTCAATACAGAGTTGGTACCCACTGGTGAATATGAATGAGTCTTGAGAACATCCAAAAAGTCAGAAATCAATGGGTAAAATACCACGTTATGTAACTAGCCTTTGTACCAGTGACATTGACACATGTGTGGCTACCATACCACATTATGTAACTAGCCTTTGTACCAGTGACATTGACACATGTGTGGCTACCATACCACATTATGTAACTAGCCTTTGTACCAGTGACATTGACACATGTGTGGCTACCATACCACATTATGTAACTAGCCTTTGTACCAGTGACATTGACACATGTGTGGCTATCAAGCATTTGAATATAAAATTATGTCATAAAAAATAGTTACTTGGATTTAAAGGGACACATGGCAATCTTGATTTTTTGAAAACTCGCGGTGTCCCGTTAGTTTTTATACACAACATGCATTATTTCAATCATTAATAATAATTAAAAGAATAGTATAAGCAAAATTGTTTTTGTATATTACTGACTTTTGATAATACTGCACCAATAATATATTTCAACATTTGGTAAAAATAACATAGAAAATGGAAAAATCAAAAAAATATTTAATGATATGCAAGCAGGTTTAAAGTCAAAATGTTCCTTGATAAATAAGCAGAGCACTCACCGAAGCATTGTGGTGTAGTGGTTATAGTGTCTGCCTTGCATTCGGGAGGTCGTGGGTTCGAGTCCCCTGACCGCGTCATACCAAAGACTTTAAAAATGGAGTAGTTACTTGTAACCCATGCCTGACAAGCAAATAATGGGTAGTACTACGTCTGGTCAAAAACCGTCTGGTCAACCCGGTGTCAGAATAATGTGTCTGGGTGGGGTATCACGTACTACGGCGTGGTATTCCAGTGTGGCAGCACTATATCTGCTTCAAGTAGACTGTAGATAGATACATAGCACTACACACAATCACTCACGCAATAGTCCAGACATAATGCCGAGCCAACGGGGGATTCTTCCCAGGGGCTCATATGGTAGAGGGACTTTAAACCTTAGAAATCATCATCATCTTGATGCTTGATAAGTCCAGACTCTATTGTGCACATTGCGTCAGGTATACCTTGAGGTGTTCGTTGGCGGACGGACTATAAACCTTAGAACTACACACACACACACACACACACATATTGATGCTTGATAAAAACTTCAAGATTGCCGTGTGTCCCTTTAAACCAGTGACCTTGTGCTCATCTTTACTCTTCAATACCTGATGATTATATAGACACTGATATTAATTTGTTGATATGTTGTAGCATTTCTATGTTGTAGCATTTCTGTAAATCAGTATGTTATGTGTTACAACTTGTGGTCCCTACATATCAGTGCATAGAACATCTGGCTGTAAATCAGGATTTCACGTGTTACACCTTGTGGTCCCTACATCTCAGTGCATAGAACATCTGGCTGTAAATCAGGATGTCCTGTGTTAATTCTTGTGGTCCCTTCATCTCAGTGCATAGAACATCTGGCTGTAAATCAGGATGTCATGTATTACACTTTGTGGTCCCTTCATCTCAGTGCATAGAACATCTGGCTGTAAATCAGGATGTCATGTGTTACACCTTGTGGTCCCTACATAGAGTGCATAGAACATCTGGCTGTAAATCAGTATGTTATGTGTTACAACTTGTGGTCCCTATATAGAGTGAATAGAACATCTGGGTGTAAATCAGTATGTTATGTGTTACACCTTGTGGTCCCTACATCTCAGTGCATAGAACATCTGGCTGTAAATCAGGATGTCATGTGTTACACCTTGTGGTCCCTACAGCTCAGTGCATAGAACATCTGGCTGTAAATCAGGATGTTATGTGTTACACCTTGTGGTCCCTACATCTCAGTGCATAGAACATCTGGCTGTAAATCAGGATGTTATGTGTTACACCTTGTGGTCCCTACAGCTCAGTGCATAGAACATCTGGCTGTAAATCAGGATGTCATGTGTTACACCTTGTGATCCCTACAGCTCAGTGCATAGAACATCTGGCTGTAAATCAGGATGTCATGTGTTACACCTTGGTCCCTACAGCTCAGTGCATTGAACATCTGGCTGTAAATCAGGATTTCACGTGTTACACCTTGTGGTCCCTACATCTCAGTGCATAGAACATCTGGCTGTAAATCAGGATGTCATGTGTTACTCCTTGTGGTCCCTACAGCTCAGTGCATAGAACATCTGGCTGTAAATCAGGATGTCATGTGTTACACCTTGTGGTCCCTACAGCTCAGTGCATAGAACATCTGGCTGTAAATCAGGATGTCATGTGTTCAGTAACACCTTGTGGTCCCTACATCTCAGTGCATAGAACATCTGGCTGTAAATCAGGATTTCACGTGTTACACCTTGTGGTTCCTACATCTCAGTGCATAGAACATCTGGCTGTAAATCAGGATGTTATGTGTTACACCTTGTGGTCCCTACATCTCCGTGCATAGAACATCTGGCTGTAAATCAGGATGTCACGTGTTACACCTTGTGGTCCCTACATCTCAGTGCATAGAACATCTGGCTGTAAATCAGGATGTCATGTGTTCAGTAACACCTTGTGGTCCCTACATCTCCGTGCATAGAACATCTGGCTGTAAATCAGGATGTCACGTGTTACACCTTGTGGTCCCTACATCTCAGTGCATAGAACATCTGGCTGTAAATCAGGATGTCATGTGTTACACCTTGTGGTCCCTACATCTCAGTGCATAGAACATCTGGCTGTAAATCAGGATTTCATGTGTTACACCTTGTGGTCCCTACATCTCAGTGCATAGAACATCTGGCTGTAAATCAGGATGTTATGTGTTACACCTTGTGGTCCCTACATCTCAGTGCATAGAACATCTGGCTGTAAATCAGAATGTCATGTGTTACACCTTGTGGTCCCTACATCTCAGTGCATAGAACATCTGACTGTAAATCAGGATGTTATGTGTTACACCTTGTGGTCCCTACATCTCAATGCATAGAACATCTGGCTGTAAATCAGGATGTTATGTGTTACACCTTGTGGTCCCAACATCCCAGTGCATAGAACATCTGGCTGTAAATCAGGATGTCATGTGTTACTCCTTGTGGTCCCTACATCTCAGTGCATAGAACATCTGGCTGTAAATCAGGATGTTATGTGTTACACCTTGTGGTCCCTACATCTCAGTGCATAGAACATCTGGCTGTAAATCAGGATGTTATGTGTTACACCTTGTGGTCCCTACATCTCAGTGCATAGAACATCTGGCTGTAAATCAGGATGTCATGTGTTACACCTTGTGGTCCCTACATCTCAGTGCATAGAACATCTGGCTGTAAATCAGGATGTCATGTGTTCAGTAACACCTTGTGGTCCCTACATCTCAGTGCATAGAACATCTGGCTGTAAATATGGATGTCATGTGTTTAGTAACACCTTGTGGTCCCTACATCTCAGTGCATAGAACATCTGGCTGTAAATCAGGATGTCATGTGTTCAGTAACACCTTTAGGTCCCTACATCTCAGTGCATAGAACATCTGGCTGTAAATCAGGATGTTATGTGTTACAACTTGTGGTCCCTACATAGAGTGCATAGAACATCTGGCTGTAAATCAGTATGTTATGTGTTACAACTTGTGGTCCCTACATAGAGTGCATAGAACATCTGGCTGTAAATCAGGATTTCCCGCGTGACACCTTGTGGTCCCTAAATCTCAATGCATAGTACATCTGGCTGTAAATCAGAATGTTATGTGTTACACCTTGTGGTCCCTACATCTCAGTGCATAGAACATCTGGCTGTAAATCAGGATGTCATGTGTTACAGCTTGTGGTCCCTACATCTCAGTGCATAGAACATCTGGCTGTAAATCAGGATCTTATGTGTTACACCTTGTGGTCCCTACATCTCAGTGCATAGAACATCTGGCTGTAAATCAGGATGTCACGTGTTACACCTTGTGGTCCCAAGTTGGAGTTGAAGACTGGTACGGTAGTGACTGTCATATATTGCCTAAAATGTGCTAAAAATGATGTAAAATACCATTCAAACAAACACACAAAATTGATCGCTTAAATACCCGAATTCCCTATGAGCTGATAAACATGAAATTACAAATAAAAGACGCGCCTACAAAGATGCATGAGATTTAGATTTAAGAATAGGGCATATAGCTTTAAATATGTAAACTTTAAAATGCTGTTCAATAAAATGCAGGGATCACTCTAGGTCGCGATTTCGCGATATTCCGCATTAAAATCTCAAAAATCGCATGAAAAAAAGACAAATGGAACAAATTGTTGCACCGAATTCGGGGAAATATATATTTATATTTCATTTAAAATCTCAAGTAAATTTGTTCAGGTCCATTTTTTCGCGATTAAAACATATAACATGAGAAAATATCAAATTATTTGAAAATCAAATGAAAAATATCAAAACAAGATTATTATGTCGGTAAACTTCCGTTTCGCTTTTGCTTTGCGGACGCGGCGGTGTCAAAGAAAAGTGATTGATCATGAATAAACATGGCCATTGTCATAATAATTCAACTTCTAGTCCTATCTGACCATTATTCTCCGATCTATAATGATTTGACACGATTAACTATGTACTGCAAGCAATTGTAAAACTGTTAGCATAAAAAGTTGATGTAAATTCGGATAGGCTTTATTTCGGATGCTTTAACAACTTCTTCTTTCACTAATGGGAATGAGCCAGAATGCAGAAAATCACATCTAAATTTCAAAAATGTTCTAGGGGGTCATGCCCTCAGACCCGGGTCATGTCCCAAGACCCGCCTAGCGGCCTCCAGCGCTATGCGCAGTTGACTAACAACCACCAGTCGTTCTGCTTTGCATCAGAATTGTTTCATGAATATGGTGAATGTCTCATTAGAATCAAGCGAATGGGACATGTTGTCTCATTGAAATTCAATCCTAGGGTGATCCCTGAAAATGTGAAGCAATATGGACTTGTTAATTTTATCCTGTGAGTGAATTTATTGGGGCAATATTGAATGCACACAAGATAATGCACAATGCACACATGGCTTCAAACATTTTCTTCTGTGCAAACAAATGTTCATTATGTAGTGATGAGTGCAAAACAATGCATCGTGTCTGTGTGCCGTGTGCAAAACTGTGCATCGCGTCTGAGTGCCATGTACAAAATTGTGCATAGTGTCTGAGTGCCGTGTGCAAAACTGCATCGTGTCTGAGTGCCATGAGAAACTGTGCAACATGTCTGAGTGCCATGTGCAAAACTGTGCAACATGTCTGAGTGCCATGTGCAAAACTGTGCGTCGCGTCTGAGTGCTGTGTGCAAAACTGTGCATGTATATGTCTAAGTGCAATGTGCAAAACTGTGCATTATGTCTGAGTCTAATGTGCAAAACTGTGCATTATGTCTTGAGTTTTTTTTACCAGTTGAAAAACTTTATTTTAATTTATGTTTGCTGTAAAAGATGCATGATGTGGTGCAGGTATTTTGTTTGATAGTAGTTGTAAGGGCTGGCCACACGTGATAGTAGTTGTAAGGACTGCCACACGTGATAGTAGTTGTAAGGGCTGGCCACACGTGATAGTAGTTGTAAGGGCTGGCCACACGTGGTAGTAGTTGTAAGGACTGCCACATGTAGTTTTAAGGGCTGGCTACACGTGACACGTGATAGTAGTTGTAAGGGCTGGCTACACGTGATAGTAGTTGTAAGGGCTGGCTACACGTGATAGTAGTTGTAAGGGCTGTCAACACGTGGTAGTAGTTGTAAGGGCTGGCTACACGTGATAGTAGTTGTAAGGACTGGCGTGATAGAAGTTGTAAGGACTGCCATACGTGGTAGTAGTTGTAAGGGCTGGCTACACATGATAGTAGTTGTAAGGGCTGGCAACACGTGATAGTAGTTGTAAGGGCTGGCCACATGTGATAGTAGTTGTTACGTTGAAGGGCTGGCCACATGATACAATGGTCCATGGAAACAGCTTTCAATACCCATAACACAAATAAATAGGTTTAAATTGGGAACCAGATATAGAGACACAAGAATATGTTTTAATTGAGTCGAGTTGAAATAGGGTTTTATGGCGCCCCAACACAAAAAGGTTAAATGGTGCCAACAGGAATGGTGCCAACAGGAATGGTGCCAGGAATGAGCATTCCAGGTACATCTTGATATTCAGAATGGGCTTAGAACCTTCTCACCTATTTTTAAACTTTTTTTGATCATGACCTTCATTGCATTAGTTATACCAGTTACATTGAATACAGTTACTTTGACTTGTTAATGACCTTTGACTTGTTATGTGTTCTATTTTAAACCAGCTACAGCTGGAAATCCAACATCAAAACAAGCCTTGACCTGACCATGAACTTTATGAACATCTGTGAACTTTGTTGTCAAACATTTTGTTGCTCGCTCCTTTGGCTTGGGGTAAACATTAGTGTTGGGAATCGGACTTGGAAAAAATAATTGATTAAACGGTCTTTTGAGCCGATCGATTACCGATTTTAATCACAATTAATTAATAATAGGGGATTTGTCTAATAACCTAAATAACTATTTATAGTTTAAGATTATATGGCAAAAAAGGGTGCAGGATGTTCCTATCTGGACATTTTGTACCCTGGATGTTTCGTACCCTGTGTTGGGTACGAAACGACCAATGCCAAAATTAGGTACGAAATGTCAGGATACGAAATGTCCTGGGTACGAAACGTCAGTAGTTCGCAAAAAGAACCCAGTTTGGGGCCTAAAGCCCCCGTCACACTCTGACGTGACAGCATGAAGATCCCACTGCGTCCAAAAAATAGAGATGAACGCAGCGGGAACTTGATCTTTCCTGAAAAATGTGCATTTATCAATTTCATGCTACATCCTAGACAGGTCCCTGCGATGTCCTCGCTGCGTTGCACACGTTCCCACTGATTTCCTTTTACGTACCTGACCAAGCGCCCACCAGGTTGCCTTTTGTGTTTGCACACGGTCCCTGCTACGTCCAATCAGATCGAGCTAAGTTCTTGCTACGTTGTCTCTGCGTCAAAGGGGATTCTCCCAGGTTGGTATAAATACTGTGCCACTCACGTGACAACTCAGTGAATACTCCATCCATTTTTCCCGGCCGCGCTACGCTTGTAGTAAGGCAATGGAGTCACTACGAGGTGTTGGTTACGTCTATAACGGGTCAATGCCAACTTTACAAATGTCCTTGATGCGTGGTGCTCAGAACGTGGAGCAGCTACGCTCATTTTGAACATGTCCAAAGTGCGCGTAGAGTTTCCAAAACCATGGAGACCATGCTAGGTCCTAAAGGATTCTGCTGGATTCCTTGCACGTTGTTGGATTTCTTATTGCGTCCAAGCAATTTTTTCAGCACGCAGTGGAAACTTGATGCTACTTAGTAACGTCAGAGTGTGACGGGGGTTTAAGGATCTTTTATGTATATTTAATATTGCATAAACATTTGACTAATAAAGGCTACCAGACTAGCTAGATATTTGATACACTGGTCAGACATTAAAAAGAGGCAATGATCGCCAATCCATAAGTTCTTGAAAGGAGACAACATATTTAAACAAAAAGTATTCAAACAAGTTTCTAAACCATCATACCTTTTATCTTTAATATTGGTCATAATATCTTTTGTATATCCACTGATTTACACAGCTTAATTTACCTTATACCTGTATACTGTCCTTCTGTTCTAGTGCAAAAAACAACAAACTCTGGCTTCTTTATGTTTACGATTGATATTTTAATGAAGCTTTTTGAAAAGTAATGAACACCTTTCAGTCATGTCTTTTTTAGCCTGTTTTACAGTATATGTTTTACATATACAGATTTTCCTTTATCATTTTGGTTTATTAGTTTAAAGCCAACATTATCCACACTTCTGATTGCTTCCATTTCCCTAGAAATGGACAGGTGTAAAGTTTAAACTAAAGGTGTTCCTCATTTTCAGCTGCCGACATTTTAGTTACGTAATGTTGCCTATTTTATTTTGTTAAATGTCATTTTATTGGCTGATGGACTTAATTCATCCAGTCAACGTTCATTTTAAGTTAAGCGATTCAACTAAAGAATGACAACTCTTGGCCAACGATAACACTGGAACGGTATAATTCGTCGACGAATACTATTTCATCGTCGATGATCACGTCGGAGGCATTTACTGACAATTTCTCAATTAATCGATTAATTGGAACAACACTAGTAAACATAGCTGCATGCTGTTGCTGATAAACCACTGCTGATTTGGTTGATTAGTGTTTATGTCATTTTTAGCACATTTTAGGCTATATATGGAAAAGGTGGGTGGTCTGCCTCCACCACAAAAAAAATTGACCATCATACAAAGCCTAAAAAGTGATGAAAACGACGTAAAACACCATTCAACCAACCAAACAACCGTTTATAGCTACAATGTTGCTAATATTGATCTGTTTGGAAGTGCAAGCCACATTTAGTTTGACCATGACCTCTCTGACCTGCATTAATTGTATAAGATAGCATGTGACTGACTCTCCATGACCCTGGAGATGTTGTTGCAGATTCTGGTTTGTGAGTTCCATCAATAACATTAACTGAAGACTATAAGAATCTTTCATGGGTATCTGGTGAAGATAGGGAATTCCAACCCGAGGTACAAGTGTTTTTATCGGAACTGAGGCTCTGCCGAGGTTCCGATTAAAACACTTATACCGAGGGTTGGAATTCCCCGTCTGAACCGAATACCCATGCTAGATTATTTTTCTTGCATATCAGAGACATGTTGTGCGTTGACGCCGCCAACTACTTACGTTTTGCATGTTTTCCTGCATACCGGATGTTGGCGCGCGTGAATTTTATCTGGACCCTAAGGTGAGATGGATATGTCTAGCCCCGGTAAAATGACGGATATCCTTGTCCGGTATGCAAGAAACTAGTATACACATGGCCTGTATCTGTATACACCAAACACAAGAGGCACACACATTTGGGCATACACTGAAACATGGCTTGGCCTAACCAGCCTGGTTTCATTGGCTGGCCTGACCTTGTCTGTAAATAATGTTCATTAGGTTTCCACACATAATTAGCCATTGAGTTAGTATGTAACTCACATTAACTGATATTTGTAAAACATGTAAAATCAGTAGCAGATCCAGGTGGGGGCTGGGAGGTGGGGGTGGGGCGTCTGGTGTTTGGTCGCATTTAGACGTTTAAACAGAGGTGTCTGGTAGAATATTTTGCAAAGTATTGTCTTCTATGGATTTGGTTGAGTACTTCCGTAAGTAGTAATAAGACAACAATTTTATTGACTGTTCCCTAAGTAATTATAAGACAACAACTTCACCGACTGTTCCCTAAGTAATTATAAGACAACAACTTTACCGACAACAACTTTACCGACTGTTCCCTAAGTAATTATAAGACAACAACTTTACCGACTGTTCCCTAAGTAATTATAAGACAACAACTTTACTGACTGTTCCCTAAGTAATTATAAGACAACAATACCGACTGTTCCCTAAGTAATTATAAGACAACAACTTCACCGACTGTTCCCTAAGTAATTATAAGACAACAACTTTACCGACAACAACTTTACCGACTGTTCCCTAAGTAATTATAAGACAACAACTTTACCGACTGTTCCCTAGGTAATTATAATACAACAACTTTACTGACTGTTCCCTGAGTAATTATAAGACAACAGCTTTACTGACTGTTCCCTAAGTAATTATAAGACAACAATACCGACTGTTCCCTAAGTAATTATAAGACAACAACTTTACCGACTGTTATCTAAGTAATTATAAGACAACAACTTTACCGACAACAACTTTACCGACTGTTCCCTAAGTAATTATAAGACAACAACTTTACCGACTGTTCCCTAAGTAATTATAAGACAACAACTTTACTGACTGTTCCCTAAGTAATTATAAGACAACAATACCGACTGTTCCCTAAGTAATTATAAGACAACTACTTCACCGACTGTTCCCTAAGTAATTATAAGACAACAACTTTACCGACAACAACTTTACCGACTGTTCCCTAAGTAATTATAAGACAACAACTTTACCACTGTTCCCTAAGTAGTTATAAGACAACAACTTTACTGACTTTTCCCTAAGTAATTATAAGACAACAATACCGACTGTTCCCTAAGTAATTATAAGACAACAACTTCACCGACTGTTCCCTAAGTAATTATAAGACAACAACTTTACCGACAACAACTTTACCGACGGTTCCCTAAGTAATTATAAGACAACAATATCGACTGTTCCCTAAGTAATTATAAGACAACAATACCGACTGTTCCCTAAGTAGTTATAAGACAACAATTTTATTGACTGTTCCCTAAGTAATTATAAGACAACAACTTCACGACTGTTCCCTAAGTAATTATAAGACAACAACTTTACCGACAACAACTTTACCGACTGTTCCCTAAGTAATTATAAGACAACAACTTTACCGACTGTTCCCTAAGTAATTATAAGACAACAACTTTACTGACTGTTCCCTCCCTAAGTAATTATAAGACAACAACTTTACTGACTGTTCCCTAAGTAATTATAAGACAACAATACCGACTGTTCCCTAAGTAATTATAAGACTACTTCACCGACTGTTCCCTAAGTAATTATAAGACAACAACTTTACCGACAACAACTTTACCGACTGTTCCATAAGTAATTATAAGTCAACAACTTTACCGACTGTTCCCTAAGTAATTATAAGACAACAACTATACTGACTGTTCCCTAAGTAATTATAAGACAACAATACCGACTGTTCCCTAAGTAATTATAAGACAACAACTTTACCGACTGTTCCCTAAGTAATTATAAGACAACAACTTTACCGACTGTTCCCTAAGTAATTATAAGACAACAACTTTACCGACTGTTCCCTAAGTAATTATAAGACAACAACTTTATTGACTGTTCCCTAAGTAATTATAAGAAATTATAAGACAACAACTTTATTGACTGTTTCTGATTTGAAAACTGAGATAGGATCCATAAATGGCCTTGGTTGGGATACGTGCTAGATCTCACAATATCTGGATCACATGGCAAGTAATAATTTATTTATACTCCTGTGTTTGTGGATATATCCATATTTAAATGTGCTTTGCATTATATGGTAAATAAAGCACTCAAATATTTGGCAAAATTTATCCACAAATCTCGGGGTTTTCAGAAGCTTTCATTATTGGTATTGAGACACCTGATGTTATTTATCTGGGTGGTTTTATAAGTGTTCAGTTATCTCCTTTCATTGTTGGTCTTGGGGTCCTGACATTAGTTATCTGGGTAGTTTTATAAGTGTGCCAATGTCACCAATCGTTTTTGGGCTCAGTGTCATGATGGCTTCTGTTATATACCCCTCAAAAAATGCGTATTTATAAAACGAGCTTCTGTTGTGACAGAACGAAATCTATTGATTGTTCAGGCGTATTATAACCTATTGCTTCACCTATGACAAAGATAGGTTATTTTTTACAGTTACATCATAAACAATTGCTGTGATCAGATGTTACCATCAAACCCTTTAAGTGCTCGGCTCGTTCAGCTTATAGTGCTCTTATAACTACGTCTTCAGTTTGTTTACAAATACTGATGTGAGTCAACTGGTAACTGGAGCTTTATTATTGGAGTTCATCGGGGAGCCATATTGTTGTGGTTTTGACTTGGTTTAAACCACGTGTGTGTATCAAAGTGTGCAGGTGACTCTGACTGTGTGAATGAATTTGTGCATGCTGTCAGGAATATGCAAGGAGCACTGGATGAGTTTTGGATTTTGTGTATAAGCATGCTATATTGTCAATTACCAGTGATTAACTTATAACTAGGACTCATAGTCTTTGGTAAACTTTTGATTTTGATTTTTTTGAATATTAAGTGAATGCACATGTGAAATTACAAACATCTGGATTTTGTGTTTGTCATATTGAGACTACCTGGATTATTTCGTATTTTCTTTTATTCAATGTTATCTTATCTTGGAGAAGTGTAATATTTGAGATTAACCCAAGTGCAAATTGCTAATGGATTTTGTGGTGAAATTCATATCTGCTATGCAATTAACTTGTGACCTTATAATAAAGGATGCATAATATGAGATTTTCTGGCTTTTAAGTTGATGACAGGTTTTAAATTGATTTGTAGGCTTTGCTAGTTTATTGGCAAAACAAAAACTATTTGATTCCTTGTCAGCCAATAAAGCTGTCTTTAATTGAATTTATAAATGTGATATCTAAAAATAGTCAATCAGTTAGGAACTTGATGAGCCACAAATTGAGTTTGAAGGTGATTGGTAATTGTTTTCTGTGAAGAATGGTTTGGGAATTACATACCGTACTGTTTCTAATAGCGCTCCCCCTCTAATTAGCACCCCTTACTTTTAAAACCAAAAAATATCTTGAGGTGTAAAAGTGGTTAATATCCAAGAAAAGTGGTTAAAATCCAAGAAACAGTATACACACACTTATGAATTTAATTCCATATTTCAGTAACACAACATTTTTTAGCATTATATAAGGAAATTAAAATGTGTACTGGCTTACGAAAAGCGTTCTAATTTTTATTTGTTTTAAACTCGCTGTGTCCCGTTAATTTTCTACAAACGTAATTATAGAACAGTATTATAAGCAAATTGTTTTTACATTTTTACTAACTGTTGAATACATTGTTTAAACTTATGGTAGAAGAATAAAGACAAATTGAAATCTCACAAAAATTGTATTTAAAGTATATGCATGTCGGTTTAAAGTCAAAAGGAATTACTGCATTATTTTAGTTCGAAAAGCTAATTAAAAATGTCAATATTGCCATGACATTGTATCCCTTTAAAGTAAAAATGCCATTGAATAAATAAACTCAGGCTTTAACTCATAGACAGTTCCAAGATTACCGTTTGTCCCTTTGAGTTTTTATTTAAAAAAAAAAGAAGAAAAAAAGGTTCATGCAGATTTGTTTACTTGATCAGCAGTATGCTCAGGAATTACTTCTGAATTATATCGGATTATATAATGGTAAAATTTCTTGACTGTTTATTCTAGGCAAAATTGATTACTTGGAAGAATAATCAGACAAACTGTGAAGTAAAGCAGTGTTGAAGGTATATAGCCAGTGGTGAAGTGAATATTCTGCATCTTTGTATATGGATATATCATTTTTCATTCCATAGTTTTAATTAACCATATTAAAGTGATTTAAAATTATAGTTTTTATTAAAGACTTTATAGAAAATTAATTTAAAAAAAAGCTGTAAGTGTGAAATCGAATGTTTAAAAGCTTTTCAAGATGATGAAGCGACGGAAGTTAAACTGTTCCGCGGATAAAGGCGGGTACCAGGGGTTTCAGGACCTGAGACTCAGTATCCCGGAACAACCGGAGAATGATGTCTTCTACACGGAGGTATATGTCACCTTACACAATTTGTTCTACTGGAAACTGCAAGATTTGAAATTGTCTAATGCATTTTCTTTAAGACCCACTAGGTGTATTAAAGGGAGGTAATGTTGGTGGGAGTGTTTTCCCTTTAAGCAGCCATCTGATTTATGCAGCTATCTGATTTAGGCAACAATCTAATATACGCAGCCATCTGATTTAGATCGATTGGCTGTCGTCCCCGTGGTTATAATTTTTAGCTCTACTGAAACTACAGGATGGATTTTCATGAAACTTTACAGAAATGTTGCCCATGATGTCTAGTTGATCCTAGCAAAAATTCACATTGATGGGAAATTCAAGTTGAGCGCCATAGAGTTTTAAAAATCAAGTTTGTAGCGATTACTTCTTGAAAACTGTAGGCTAAGTGATATTGATATGGAACTTTTTATAAATAGATCAGCATGACATGTCATTTTGATTCGACATTAAACATGGCTGCTAGTGGCCATCTTTGTTTACATAGAGTTGTATAGTAAAAACTTATAGCGACTACTCCTCTGAAAATACTTGACGGATTTTCATGAAACTTAACAGGAATGTTGCTCTTGATGTCTAGTTGATCCTAGCAAATGTTCAGGTCGGTTGGAAATTCAAGATGGCCACCACAGATAAAAATTAAAAAAAACAAATGTAGTTCCTAATTGATACTACCAAAATTTGAAGTCGGCCAGTAATTCAAGATGGTCACCATAGCTATAACATATTTTAAAAATACAACTTTGCGGCCCCTACTTCTCAAAAACCATAAGTGGTATTGATGTGGAACCTTTACTAAAATGACTGGCATGACATGTGGTTGGTCCTAAATAAATTTCTTTTGATTCCATTCAAACATGTCCACCAGCGGCCAAGCCATCAAAACCTATCAGTAAACCTCTTGTTTTTAATATTTTGTAAACAGAATCAAAATAAAATCTTAAAATCCCAAATATTTCTGAATATCTGTGAACCACCGATGTTGAAGCCAATACTTCAAAGGGGACTTAATGGAAACCATTTTATTTGATGATAGCGTGAGTGGTCTCAAATAGTAGGAACATTAATAAACATAGAACTTGTGTCTAGATGTAGGCTGCAATCGGATTTAGGCAGCCATCTGAGTTTAGCAACAATCTGATTTAAGCAACCTGATTTAGGCAGCAATCAGATTTAGGCAGCAATCAGATTTAGGCAGCAATCTGATTTAAGTAGGAATCAAATTTAGGCAGCAATCAAATTTAGGTTTAGGCGGCAATCAGATTTAGGCAGCAGTCAGATTTAGGTAGCAATCAAATTTAGGCAGCAATCTGATTTAGGCAGCAATCAGATAGAGGCAGTAATCTCATGTAGGCAGCAGTCTGATTTAGGCAGCAATCAGATTTATGTAGCAATCAGATTTAGGCAGCAATTGGATTTAGGCATTAATCATATTTAGGCAGCAATCAGATTTAGGTAGCAGGTAGCAATCATATTGAGGCAGCAGTCTGATGTAGGCAGCAATCAGATTTATTAGGTAGCAATCTGATTTAGGCAACAATCAGATTTAGGTAGCAATCAGATTTAGGCAGCAATCAGATTTAGGCAGCAAATGAAATTTAGGCAGCAATCTCATCTAGGCTACAATCTGATTTAGGCAGCAATCAGATTTAGGTAGCAATCACATTTAGGCAGCAATCAGATTAAGGTAGCAATCACATTTAGGCAGCAATCACATTTAGGCAGCAATCTGATTAAGGCAGCAATCACATTTAGGCAGCAATCACATTTAGGCAGCAATCACATTTAGGTAGCAATCACATTTAGGCAGCAATCACATTTAGGCAGCAATCACATTTAGGTAGCAATCACATTTAGGCAGCAATCAGATTTAGGTAGCATTCACATTTAGGCAGCAATCACATTTAGGCAGCATCTCTCATCCTAACCAAGTTGTTGAAGGACATTGATCAGCTGAATAAACACTCGTTTGCCTGTTTATATTCTTGGATTCTGTAGTGTTCCACATGTCCCATCCTTCCTATCTTGACAAAGGCGGCCTGTGTCTGTTGTTCTGTAGCTAAACCACAGTGGAATTATGCCACTGATTGAAGGAAGGACCAAAACCATTGTTCGTCTTAATGTATGTATTGATCTTTAATACATCCCATCCCCTCTGGGGGTTAACTTTGTGCTCTAAATAAGTTATAATTTTTCAATGATCCATGCTTTGTTACTTGATGTTTCAGAGTTGTTCAAATCCCCTCGACATATTCTGGCACAATATTTTCAAATAAACATGTTTTAAATGTCAATGACCCAAGGGCTGTAGTAATGCAGTACCAACACAAAATTAGTCACCCATTGCCTACCCCTCGCTACAGCCTCCCACCTCTTTTATGCCCCTTGCCTTTCTCGTTTTTATAGCTTGCCTCCCCATTGCACCTTGCCACCTGACTACACCTTGCCAACATCTTGATAACCCCTTCCATTCTGTAGCAACCTTGAAACTCCTTGCTGCTACTGCCCTCCTTGCCTTACCCATTGCTACAACCTTGCAATGCATTTCCACCCCACTGCTATCCCCTTGTCACCACTTAACACCCACCCATTAGCAACTGCTTGCCACTGCATTGCCAAATTATGCCTTGCCACACACCTCAAACTCCATTGTTGCCCCTTTATTTAACTTGAACTTTTGACACACACATCTCAGATAAAACCAGATTATCCAAAAAGCAAAAAGCTGTGTTTTTAACTGTAAACATCCCTACAGCCCTGAACTCGCCTGGTGTAGTGTTACTGTGGTATTTTTTTGATCTACTTCTTTTGATGGCTATGTGTATTTACATAATGTTGTGTTGATTATAATGGAAACACACAAAAATCATCCTAATATCATGAAATGGTACATTTGCACCCATAACACATACATAACACATATTATGTGTTTTGGTGGATCATATTGGTGTATATATTTTTTTTAATCTATATATTTGTTTTTTTATTCGAAGGGAGGCTACTCTGGCACCATTGCACAGTTTGTTACAATACAGTTATATCCTGTGCATCAAGTATGAGAGCAGAGCAGTGCTGCATCCAGTTGACATTTTAGTAATAGACGGAGTCTCATCTCATGGAGTTGATTTATGTAAACACCGAGATGGGCATAGCATAGATGAGTTCCATATATAGGAAGTCAGAGTATGGTAAAGAGCCGCCCCTTTGTTTGTCCTGAATAAAACGATTCATCGAAGGCTATTTCACTGACCATACTACAACTCTCATTAAAGCTACAATATGTTCATTTTCAACATAACAGATACCGACTTTGTTCCAGTTATTAGCGTATAACATTCAAATTTGTGTTAATTACCTGTGTTAATGAAAACAACGCATTTGAAACTTATTTCCCAGCCATTGTCAACATGACTGTAATGTACACAGTAGCTATAAATAAACCATTTGGCCCTGTGATCTACATGTTTAATGGATAAGCGCAGTATTCATGGGACACTATAATAGTACATGGGTACATTTGCGATATGGTATTGAAATATTTAGCTGGTTTAGTTTGCAAGTTTTATCCTACCGTAGTTCCCCAATAGAAGTACCTCCTCTCTGTGATAGAAGCGGGCGCTGCTTATTAGGGGTTATTGATTGGATTGCATAATTCCCTAAGTTATAGTTTAGATCAGCATATTCTGCTTTTTAGCAGTCGATTTTTATTCCACTCAGAACATGATATGGTTATTGTCAGGTGACCCAGGAATACAGTTATTGTCAGGTGATCCAGGAATACAATTATTGTCAGGTGACCCAGGAATACAGAATTAACCAGCATGCAAATATCTATATAAAAAGAAAGGAAAAAAAGCGTTTCTAACAGCTTCAATATTTTTCTTATAGTTTTAACACTTGTCAAAGGAAGTTGATATTGAGGTTGATATTGAGGTTGATATGGAGGTTGATATTGAGGTTGATATTGAGGGACAGTGCAGGTTTCTTGAACTGGGTTATTATTGGGGGTAAAAAAAATAAAAAAACATCAGTGTAAAATGTGAGAAAAATGAAAGGAAAACAGGATATTTCAGAAATGGAGGGAGAAAGACGAAACATTGAGGACCTTTGTAAGTCACTCACCTGATAGTCTATGGATAACGACATACTTGACGTATCTTTTTCCACTTTCAGGACCTAAGTGCAATTGCGATGCCCCTCATGGAGAGTGGGGACAGTCCGTCATCTCCAGTCACCCCACAGAGTGGATCTATCGACATGATGGACGCCGATTTCCGTCCTCGCTCTGGCTCTACGGGTTTCAGGGGTCTTTTTACAAAAGAAAAACATAGAAAAAAATCAGGAGAGGAATATACTAAAGGCAATTCTCCCTCAACTTCATCAAAAGTGAAAAACTTCTTTGACTCGATTCGACCTCGCTCAAAATCGGATTTATCAGGTGTTAAAAAGCCTAATAAGAAGGCTATACAGGCGAAGCGCATGGAAGCTTCGATGGACGAATCACAGTTTAGTGCCTTAAAAAATAGTGATGTGATGTTACCTCCTACAAACAGATCCATTGACTTGGATACGCCCATGGGCAAAATTCTCGGGGAACAATTATTGAAGACACCTACTTCTCGTCAGAGACACCAGTCAGGGCCACCCACATCTGTGGACCAGTTTAATAGCCGTTATCGACCTCGGGCAAACTCAGATTCCAAATACATGAAGCCTGCTAAACATGTTTTAGTCCATCAGGTAAGATGAATATTATGTAATATTATACCTCATTTGCATATTTCCTTTTTACAATGTGACATCTTCCAGTCACTATTCTGTGATAGTGAACGGCCCCGGTCCAAGAACTATAGTTTCTGACATGTGAAAAAAATGATGTCAAATTTAAATAAAACATAAAACATATTATTTTTAATTTGTTTTCAAAACATTCGTTGGTCAGGTTCGGTATAATATAACAAACAATGTATGGTGCTGAGGTCCATATGCAATTTTATGGACTGGGCAGTCAGACCTAGAATTTATATGGACGTTAGATTTGATTCGGTCCATATAAAATGCTAGGTAGGTCTGACTGCCCAGTCCATAAAATTGCATATGGACCTCAGCACCATACATTGTTTGTTAAATATTATGATCATGTAGCAAATTGTTACCAGTACAGAATATTGTGGTCTACCAAAACGACAAACACTTCCTGTGAAATCCAAGATGGCCACAATCTTCAAGAATAAACTAAAAATTAAAAAAAAGTATTAGATCATGCCTAGACACTGGCCGTTACAGGAGTTATTTCCCTTTGTCCAGCTGAGCTTGAAATCTTCTTGCCTCTTGCTGCTGCAGGTACAAATCCCACTGGGAGCTCCACTTGTGAGTGAGAAGGGGATGGTGGGAGGTGTACAGTGCTGGTTAGTGGATGGTGGGAGGTGTATAGTGCTGGTTAGTGGATGGTGGAAGGTGTACAGTGCTGGTTAGTGGATGGTGGGAGGTGTATAGTGCTGGTTAGTGGATGGTGGGAGGTGTACAGTGCTGGTTAGTGGATGGTGGGAGGTGTACAGTGCTGGTTAGTGGATGGTGGGAGGTGTACAGTGCTGGTTAGTGGATGGTGGGAGGTGTACAGTGCTGGTTAGTGGATGGTGGGAGGTGTATAGTGCTGGTTAGTGGATGGTGGAAGGTGTACAGTGCTGGTTAGTGGATGGTGGGAGGTGTATAGTGCTGGTTAGTGGATGGTGGGAGGTGTACAGTGCTGGTTAGTGGATGGTGGGAGGTGTACAGTGCTGGTTAGTGGATGGTGGGAGGTGTACAGTGCTGGTTAGTGGATGGTGGGAGGTGTACAGTGCTGGTTAGTGGATGGTGGGAGGTGTACAGTGCTGGTTAGTGGATGGTGGGAGGTGTACAGTGCTGGTTAGTGGATGGTGGGGTGTACAGTGCTGGTTAGTGGATGGTGGGAGGTGTACAGTGCTGGTTAGTGGATGGTGGGAGGTGTACAGTGCTGGTTAGTGGATGGTGGGAGGTGTACAGTGCTGGTTAGTGGATGGTGGGAGGTGTACAGTGCTTGTTAGTGGATGGTGGGAGGTGTATAGTGCTGGTTAGTGGATGGTGGGAGGTGTACAGTGCTGGTTAGTGGATGGTGGGAGGTGTACAGTGCTGGTTAGTGGATGGTGGGAGGTGTATAGTGCTGGTTAGTGGATGGTGGGAGGTGTACAGTGCTGGTTAGTGGATGGTGGGAGGTGTACAGTGCTGGTTAGTGCGTGGTCGGCCTCCTCCACTACATTATCAACCATCATGCATAGTCTAAAATGTTCCAGAAGAAATGGGGGGTTTACGTCCAGTAAACACATCCTGTTAGATTAAATCGGGACAGCAACCTAAGAGGGAGATGAGATCAAGTTTTTCATCAGACATGCCACCCCCAGGTAGCTAACACATGCGGGCAGATGATTTTATTATGCCCCTCTTCAAAGAAGTAGGTGTATATTGCTTTGTACTTGCATGTCTGTTGGTTCGTCACGTTTTTGGTTTCTAATCTGTAGATTGAGTATTATTTATTATACGCTCGTTTTAAAAATTGGGACGAATTATGGTATGGGGTTATCTGGGCGCATACTTCTGGAGGATAACTTCAAAACCATAACAACCACACTCATGAAACTTACATTGCTCTAGGTGAGAGGAGGAACCCTATTGTTTGTTGGGGTCAGTAGGTCTCCATGACCTTAAATAAAAATACCCATTCCGCGCAATAGCTTCAAAACGATAAAACCCACAGTAATGAAACTTCATGGGAACATTGCCCTTGGTAATAGGAGGAACACAAAAGTCAAGATCGCCATGACCATAATATGGAAAAAGGCATTTCTCATGAATTTCCAAACCATAACACCCACACTTATAAAACTTAGGTACATTGCCCTTGATGAAAGGAGGAATCCTATTGTTTGTTGGGGTCAGTAGGTCAAAGGTCATGGTCTCCATGACCTTAAATAGAAATACCCAATAACTTCAAAACCATAAAACCCACAGTAATGAAACTTCATAGTAACATTGCCCTTGGTAAGAGGAGGAACTCAAAGGTCAAGGTTGACATGACCATTATTTGGAAAAAGGCATTACGCATGATAATTTCAAAACCATAATACCCGCACTTATAAAACTGTACATTGCCCTTGATGAAAGGAGGAATCCTATTTTTTGGGGGGTTAGTAAGTCAAAGATCAAGGTCCTCATGACCTTATATGGATATTCTTTTTCTGCGTGATAACTTCCATAATGTCCACACTCTTGAAACATCATTAGTACATTGCCCTTTGCGAAAGGAGCCTTTTTGATTTGAGCGGCAACTCATGAAACTTCATAGGTGTATTGCCATTGGTGAGAGAAGTTATTTTTGGGGTCAGTAAGTCAAGGGTCAAGGTCACCATGCCTTATGGAATTATGCATTATGTAAGTTCGAAAGCATAACACCCACACTCGTGAAACTGTGTAGGTTCATAGCCCTTGGTGAGAGGTGGAAACCTATTGTTTTGGGGTTTAGTAGGTCAAAGATCAAGGTCACCTTGACCTCATATGGCCATACATATTCCAAGCGATAGGTCCATTAGTATAACACCTACACTAGTGAAACTTTATAGGCATGTTGCCCTTGGTGATAGGAGGAACCCTATTACTTTTGGGATAAGTAGTCAAAGGTCAAGGTCACCATGACCTCATATGGACATTTGCATTACACATGATAACTAATCGAAAGTACAACACATACACTTAATAAACTTCATATAGGTGCATTGCCCTTTATTTAGAGGAAAAAGCCCATTGCTTTCGGGTTCAGTAGGTTTTCAAGGTCGCATTGACCTGACAATGAAACATTTTCCCCACTGTTACAACTTATAACAATTAGACCTACAGTCTTAAAACTTTAAAGAATAGTACATGTGTTAAAACAATTATTAATTATGAGGTTAGTAATACGGTCAAAAGTTAAGGTCACAGTAACGTGATCATGAAAAATATCTTTTGCGTTGTAATTTATTTACTATTATACCCCTCAATTTGTTAAAAAGTCCAAAAATGCTATTAAAACTGAAGCCAGAGGGATTGGGGGTTAAGGGTCAACATTTGTTTATTTTATTTTATAGTGTAAGTAATTCAACTTTGTCAAATGTAATTCTCAAATTTGTCCAAAAACATTTCTTCAAATATCACATAAGTTCCCTGTCAAATATAGGCCAAAACGCACCATTGCATAGCAAAGTTAAAAAACAACAACCCCAAGCCCCCCTAATTTGTCTGGCCTATATATACATTTCAGGTCAGCTACACCCCTGTCCTATTGATTTTATGGTTAGAAGGTCAAATTTCAAGGTCACTGACCTGATCATGAAAAATTCTTCCAAGGCTGTTATTCATGAACTATTTGATCTTGAATTGAATTGAGTTTTACGGTGCACCAACACAAAAGGTTATACGGCGCCAACAGGAATGAACATTCCAAGCCCACTTGCCAGTTACATCTAGATAAAAACACACACATGCAGAATGGCCCAAAACCTTCTCAAACATCTCTTGTTTCTGTCAGATCTTTGTTTTACCACTTGAGTCATAAAACCAAGTGAATATTGTCTCTTTGTAATCCATATTCATACAAATCTATCACTCATTCTTATCAGAGGCATAATAACACAGGGATTGGCAACTGCCTCTTTCAGTTTACATGAAGTTCTCAAAATTTCATGTATGCACCCATGTATAACTGTATAGAAAATTGTCATTTCTTTTTAAAAAAATGTCTGCAATGGTCTCAAATTAAAGCAGTTTATGTATACGATGCAAAGGTATTAATTATCAATATATTTCTGTGTTTACAAAAAATGTTAAAAAATATTAGTTAATAGTCGAGACTATATCGAGAATTTGTTATTTTTGAAAAGCGAATTCTGCAACTGGTCTCAAGTTAAATATATTAATATTGTGTGTGCAGTAGTATCATTATATTATTTCAGTCGTAAATATTAAAAACCGGATTTTGCATTTTTACGAGATTATGTGAAATTTGTGTAAGTGCCCAGTCTCTTCTTTTTAGATCCCTATTCCTATGAGTCAGTTTCTACTTTTGGCAAGTATGCAGGTGTGGATCTGGGTGGACGGATTTTGCGCTGAAAAAAAAGAGGACTTCCGTCCCCATTAAAACTGGGAGAAAATAAGTAGGCCTTTCTCTACAGTAATGGAATGTGAATTGGAGGAGTATTCTTTCTATGAAACAGATAAAGGTTAATAGTCAGGAACCTAGCGAGATGAATATTTGAACTACACACGGAGGCTACAGAGACACCAATGCCGTGGAAATGCTAGGGGGTTTGGTGGCAATGCCACCCCCACCTCACAACCTCCCCCGATTTTGTTTAAGTACAGAATGCAAATACTGACAATTGGCATGTAGAAATTGTTCTTTTTGTACGCTAGATACATCGGTGCATCGATTTTTCTGAATAAAACGTGCAAAACTCCACCCCACCCACCCTCACCCAGGTTTGAATGCATTTTGTTTTACGTTTTATAATTTGTTAATATGTTTTCTCCATGATACATATGTGCGTACGTGCATTATGCCTGGCTACGCCCCTGATAATCTTTTCGCCTTTTATAGCACATGTGAGTGTTGACTTTGAACGTGGGTAATTTAGTGTTTTTGGCCTGAGTTTTAAGTCCTCTGGTGAGTGAAGTGGGAAATATTTTAAAGTATTTAGAAATAGACATCTACAAATGTTCAGCCTGTAGTTTATTTCAGGATCCCTGAACTACTAACAGAACAGGTTAAATCATCTTAGAATCTGATGATGATGCCAGACTGAAGGCAATTAACCACATTAAAATTAATCTAAAATGTTGTCTTGAAATATATCAAGATCAATAAAAACCAAGTATTTATATTCTTTTCAGAGAAGTGTCAGTCCACCACCCGTTGCTACACATTTAAGTAAGTACTCTTGCAGTTATTGTTGTTTTCTTTTCATATCTTCTATTTACCCCATTTCCAATAATGGAATACTCCAGTGGAGATTCTGTTTACTGTCTAATTATAGTAACAGGATGCTTAATTGTGGTTAAGAAGTGCATTGTGGGGGTGGATTTCCCCAATAAATGACCATGACCTTTTATTCTGAGAAGATATTTTGTAATGACATAGAAAAAATGTGTTACAAAGGAGTATTTACTGTGGTCTATGGTGACATATAATTAACAATTCAATTTTAGGAAAATATAATGCATATAGGAATTTTGAATGCAGTCTACAAAGTACTTAAAGAATAAATTAATGGACAAGATGAAGAAGTCCAGTGTTGCAGGTATTTGTGTGTGTTGTATTGCAGATAATCATGCCATTTCACTCATGTATGCTATTTAATTATTGATTATATATAGAGGTGTATCCGAGTTATATTGGGCTCAATCAGTGAGTTTTAATGAAAAATTTAATAGTTGTCATTCGCAGAAAAATGTTAATTGTCATGCGCTCATGTTATCTCGGTCAGGCGGTGGTGGTATGTTTTTTGGCTATCACTCATAGACCGAATACATCGTTTTAGTGCACCACGCGGATGTTACCATATATATTTCAAGATCAGACCAGACTTATTTTATTCGAACGCAGTATCTCAGTCCGATGATTTGTTTAGATTTTTGCGACGCTTGTAATGTTTATATTTACAATCACGCGTCGAAGATGATCAAGACTATTTCTCAGTAGGAAAACATCAGATACCACGGGGACGCGAACCTGTTTTGGATGGTTTAATTTGTGGGACCCGGTACTGTTTTTGATGTGATTTGCGGCGCGATACTAAAAATGTAAAAGAAAATATTATTGTTTTTGTTATATGATGCAATGGATAAATAAAAGGAAAATAAAGGAAACTAGAGCCTTATTGTTTGATTCTAATCACATGTGTATTATTAACTAATTATGAATAAAGTAAAAAAGCGATATATTCAATATCGACAAAAAGTATGTACTGGCAAATATTCATTGGTAATAACAATTTCGGAGCAAGTTAAACAAAATCATGGCAAGTTTCTTTTCAGTCAGCGCAAGTGGACTTTTGAAATCTACTTGCCCTGGGCTATTCCCAATTTTAATTTTCTTAAAGCACTGCTGTGGCGACTGCTCCTCTGAAATTACTTGTTAAATTTTTCATGAAACTTCACAGGAATGTTGCTCTCGATGTCTAGTAATACATGTCAGCCGGAAATTCAAGATGGCCGCCATTGTATTTGTAAAATAGATTTTTACAAATACAATTTCTTGTGGGCCACTTCCCAAAACCATAACCGTTACTGGTTTGGAACCTTAAACCAAAATGAATGGCATGCATGTGGTTGATCCTAACAAAAATTCATATCGATTTGATGTCCAACATGGCAGCCAGCCCCATCTTGGTTTATATACAGTTAATTATATAGGAAAAACTTGTGGCGACTACTCCTCTGAAACAACTTCATGGATTTTTATGAAACTTTACAAGGATGTCAAACATGGCCACCAGCAGCCATCTTTGTTTACATCGTTATATAGGAAAAACTTGTGGCGATTACTCTGAAAAAACTTAATGGATTTGCATGACACTTTACAGGAATGTTGCTCTTGATGTCTAGTTGGTAAAAAATGAGTTCAGCCGGAAATTCAAAATGGCCGCCACAGCTAAATATACATTTTTAAAAGTTCATGTAGACTACTAAAAAAAAGATTTTAACCAACTATCTCAAACATCATTAACTTGCCACTTCCTACAACCTTTACTTATGAACTTCAGGTAGGGATTCAGCGGCCTCTTGCTCAGTGGGTAAGGATGCCTGGGCTTGAGAGATCTATAACATATAACAAGAATCACTTTGCCAATAAAATTCATAACAATTCATACAATCTTTAATATTAACTATAGGAACAGCTCAAAACCATTTGCTTACTAATGTTTTCACCATTCAGTATGCAGTACTTTCAAATTTTCAAAAAACCAAAGTAGAGTTTATGTCATTAGATAGATACATGGGTTTCATAACAAGTTCAAATTAAATACCCCCCCCCCCCCCCCCCCCCCCCCCCCCCCCCCCCCCATCACCCCCACCCCAGAGTTCCTTTAACTCCATTGCGCTCTTTTGCGCGACCCGTCATTGTAATGACCAATCAATTCATGAAGAGTAATTGAATTGAATATTGTTTAACGGCTCATCAACACAGTATAGGTTATTTAGAGCCGCCCCAGAGAGAGGGGAAGGGTACATAGGAATCCGGGAACCGTGCCAAACTCTTATTATCGAATAGATTCCTATGGTTCTTTAACGTGCTCGGAGGATAGACTGATACACGGGACTGCCCGGTTTATGCACCCATCCGAGGCTAAGGGAAGTGTCTTGCCCAAGAACACAGGAAACTCAGTAGCACCACGGAGGATTGAACCCGGGGCCTTGGCACCACGGAGGATTGAATCCGGGGCCTCCGGTTACAAATCAGCCGCGCTACCGACTGCGCCATGCCCGCCATGCCCGCCCTCTGATATGTGCACTTTTTTTTTTTGACAAATGTTCATATGTGGGTCTGGGCCAATGGTTTCCTTGGTATTTTTAGCTCTACTGATCAGAGATCAGCAGAGCTTATGCCTTGGTGCGGCGTCCGTCGTCCGTCCGTCTGTCTGTCCGTCTGTCCGTCCGTCTGTCTGTCTGTCCGTAAACTTTTTTTTGTAGCGACTACTCCTCTGAAACTACTGAATGGATTTTCAAGAAACTTTACAGAAATGTTGCCCATGAAGTCTAGTTGATCCTAGCAAAAATTCATGTTGATGTGAAATCCAAGATGGCCACCAGATCTAAAAATAGGTTTTTAAAAAACAAGTTTGTAGCGACTTCTTCATGAAAACTATAAGTGATATTGATATGGGACTTTTTCTAAAATGATCAGCATGACATGATGTTGGTCCTTGTCGAAAATCGTTTTGATTCGACGTTAAACATGGCTGCCAGCGGCCATCTTTGTTTACATAGAGTTATATAATGAAAACTTGTAGCGACTACTCCTCTGAAACTACTTGGCGGATTTTCATGAAACTTCACAGGAATGTTGCTCTTGATGTCTAATTGATCCTAGCAAAATTTCAGGTCGGCCGGAAATTCAAGATGGCCGCCACGGCTAAAAATAAATTTTCAAAATACAAGTTTGTAGCGACTACTTCTTGAAAACTATAAGTGATATTGATATGGGACTTTTTCTAAAATGATCATCATGATATGGTGTTGGTCCTTGTCAAAAAGCATGAAACTTCACAGGAATGTTGCTCTTAATGTCTGATCCTAGCAAAATTTCAGATCGGCCAGAAATTCAAGATGGCCGCCACAGCTAAAAATAGATTTTTAAAAAAGAAGTTTGTAGCGACTACGTCTTAAAAACTATAAGTGATATTGATATGGGACTTTTTGTAAAATGATCAGCATGACATGATGGTTATCAGAGTCAAACATTATTTTGATTCGACGTTTAACATGGCTGCCAGTGGCCATCTTTGTTTACATAGAGTTATATGATGAAAACTTGTAGCGACTACTTCTCTAAAACTACTTAACGGATTTTCATGAAACTTCACAGGAATGTTGCTCTTGATGTGTAATTGATCCTAGCGAAATTTCAGGTCGCCCAGAAGTTCAAGATGGCTGCCATGGCTAAAAATAGATTTTCAAAATACAAGTTTGTAGCGACTACTACTTGAAAACTATAAGTGATATTAATATTGGACTTTTTGTAAAATGATCAGCATGACATGATGTTGGTCCTTGTCAAAAATTGTTTTGATTCAACGTTAAACATGGCTGCCAGCGGCCATCTTTGTTTACATAGAGTTATATAGTAAAAACTTGTAGCGACTAATCCTTTGAAACTACTTGGCAGATTTTCATGACACTTTACAGGAATGTTGCTCTTAATGTTTAATTGATCCTAGCAAAATTTCAGATTGGCCAGAAATTCAAGATGGCCGCCACAGCTAAAATTAGATTTTTTAAAAAAGAAGTTTGTAGCGACTACGTCTTGAAAACTATAAGTGATATTGATATGGGACTTTTTGTAAAATGATCAGCATGACATGATGGTTATCAGAGTCAAACATTATTTTGATTCGACGTTAAACATGGCTGTCAGCGGCCATCTTTGTTTACATAGAGTTATATGATGAAAACTTGTAGCGACTATTCCTGTGAAACTACTTGACGGATTTTCATGAAACTTCACAGGAATGTTACTCTTGATGTCTAATTGATCCTAGCAAAATTTCAGGTCGGCCGGAAATTCAAGATGGCCGCCACGGCTAAAAATAATTTTTCAAAAAACAAGTTTGTAGCGACTACTTCCTGAAATCAAAATCAATCAGTAGAGCTTCAAGGTCATTGACCTCTTGTTTAGTTTAACGTTCATCTTTTAGTGTTTTTAGCAGATAAAAATCGAGTGAATGCCAAAACATGCGGCCTACCTACCCCAGATCATCAGACCTGGTCTAAGGCTGCTAAATCAGCATGTTTCTGTAAGCAGGCTCACGCATATATCAAGTAGGACTAAAGGTATTGATCCAACAAGATTCTTGCAGAAATAAAATACAAATAAATTTAAATCTGCTTAGGAGCCCTAGGTTTGATGAAATAATAGGATATATTGAATAAATACTAAAATACTGGCTTACATATTGCAGCTCAGTCAATTGTATGCGGTTAGTTTGAATGTTCAGTTAAGTGTCGGCCAGGGTTAGTCGAATGAGGAAAGTCCTGAGAATTTGATTCACGATTTTTAAAGTTCCTGCTGGTGGTATGTGCATATTTGTTCAGATATCGGGGACCTGCTGGTGGTATGTGCATATTTGTTCAGATATCGGGGACCTGCTGGTGGTATGTGCATATTTGTTCAGATATCGGGGACCTGCTGGGTGGTATGTGCATATTTGTTCAGATATCGGGGACCTGCTGGTGGTATGTGCATATTTGTTCAGATATCGGGGACCTATTGCTAGGTAAAATTGATGAGTATACAAAATTAAATGGAACCGATTAATCATCACTTCTGCATGAGTGGACCCATCTAGCAGGGCCCCGGGGTAAGCTCCCCCGGAAAAAAGCATTGTTAGTTCACTCTTGGGACTTTGTAAGGGTTTTAAAAATGTTATTTTGTTGGTAAGGTATGGTTGCTGTTTACACTTTACCACTCCCCTTTACCTCCTAGCCCCTCCCCTTTACCTCCTAGCTCATATCAACTTTACCTCCTACTGCCTCACCTTTACCTTCCACCCCCTCCCCTTTACCTTCTACCCCTTCCCCTTTACCTCCTACCCCCTCCCCTATCGTTTTTATTTCGTTTTTGTGTCGACTGCAATGTCTGATGGACACTGAAGGAACTGTCATTGTCCATCGTCTGCCCGCCACAAAACTTATGTCACCTACTCCTCCAAAAAAGTTATATTACCTACTCAAAACTTGGTGTGCAAAGTTGCTTACGAGTAATGATATGTAGGGCATTGGCAGATAAACCCACTACAAATTACAGAAGTTTATTGCCCAGTTTATAGTTTTAATGCAACTTAATATTGTAATGTTTTGTGTGGCCTGCTCCTCAGCTAACCTGACCAAACTAGGTGTGCAAGATATCACTACCATGATCTCAGTCACATTGGTTGAAGTAGAGACAATCTCCTGCTAGAATTATTTGCAGTTTTTTTGGATGTGTTTGAGTTACTGCAATAATTACAGTATGCAACTTATATGCACAAGCCTGCATTCTGTTTTATTGAATTATTACATGAAATCGATGCTAACAGTATAGTTTCTATGTATTGAACATTGGACTGTAGGTAACTATCTAATCCTGCTATCGTGCATTTGGTATTTATGTTATGCATTGAAATATTCATAAGTTATTATCTGCAAGTTATGTAGACAAACTAACAGGATGCCTCGCGTTTTAATCAAGAATACTGTGTTTCCCTTTAAACCTATTTTGCCTTACAACAGTTTCTGATGCACATCGGTTCCTGATGCACACCGGTTCCTGATGCACATCAGTTCCTGATGCACATCGGTTCCTGATGCACATCGGTTCCCTAATTATGTGAAAGCTTTGTTTTTGTTGGTGTTGTTCCAGCTTTTAGCACCATTGCTATAACATTATATGTCACAACTACATTCATTTTTTAATTCTTACTTGGCATAACTTCACCATGCATTTATATTCTTGAGAAAGGGACTCCGACAGATAATGATCCTAACCATGTTTAAAACATCTTGGTGGAGGCTGGCTAGCACAGTGGAGGCTGGCATAACCCAGTTGACAGCACAGTGGAGGCTGGCATAACCCAGTTGACAGCACAGTGGAGGCTGGCATAACCCAGTTGACAGCACAGTGGAGGCTGGCATAACCCAGTTGACAGCACAGTGGAGGCTGGCATAACCTAGTTGATTGCACAGTGGAGGCTGGTATAACACTGTTAATAGCACACTGGAAGCTGGCATAACCCAGTTGATAGCACAGTGGAGGCTGGCATAACCCAGTTGATAGCACAGTGGAGGCTGGCATAACCTAGTTGATAGCACACTGGAGGCTGGCATAGCCAAGTTGATAGCACAGTGTAGGCGGGCATAACCAAGTTGATAGCACAGTGGAGGCGGGCATAATCCAGTTGATAGCACAGTGGAGGCTGGCATAACCCAGTTGATAGCACACTGGAGGCTGGCATAACCCAGTTGATAGCACAGTGGAGGCTGGCATAACCCAGTTGATAGCACAGTGGAGGCTGGCATAACCCAGTTGACAGCACACTGGAGGCTGGCATAACCCAGTTGACAGCACAGTGGAGGCTGGCATAACCAAGTTGACAGCACAGTGGAGGCTGGCATAACCCAGTTGACAGCACACTGGAGGCTGGCATAACCCAGTTGACTGCACAGTGGACCCGGATTATAACCTACCCCGCACCACTGTGTCCTGTCGGTGTGTTTTTGAACAAGACAATCAGCCTCTTCCATCAGATGGGGACGTACGCAGGGAGGTCCCATCTTAGGAGTATCCTTCGGGCATGTTTAACAACTATAAGAATCTATTCATTAGTTATAGTAGAGCAGTTTCACGGATTTCTATGTATCCTTTCCCTCCCCCCCACCCCCCGTTTTCGCCTCTTGGAGTATTGTAATATTACGAAATGCATGAACGGCACCTTATCTCCGTTTTGTTATTTTCAACCTTCTTGTATTGGTGCACGCAAAACCAAATTCATATAATAAAACTCACCTCCTTCCTGTTTGTTAGGAAATGCAACCAATCCCATATCTATTTTGTGATTAAATCATTCTATATAGCAGATATCGTGACCAAATGTATAAATAGGGATAATCACTGTAATTCAGTATGTATGGCCTCCCTCCTTCTTGAGGATTTGTGTCCATCTTCTGGAAAGATTATATTGAATTTCAAACTCTAGGATATTACAGAATCTTTTTGCTTGACAGTTTGAGAACCAGAGAATTAGTGTATATTGAAAATGTTTCTTGAATTCAACTTAAAATGTCCTCATGTAACACAAAAAACAGAAAAAAAAACTATATATGGCTGCCTATGTTTTTAATAAAATCATATGCTTTAAATTAAATGTGAGGAGAATTTTTTTATATGTTCACTGGAAATCTCATCTCTTATTGATGTTCTAATTTCACTAGGATCTTATAGATGTTATATCTCACATGGGTCTCATCCCATGTTTATGTTCTTATTTCACTGGGATCTCATCTCTGTTTGATGTTCTAATTTCACTGGGATTTCATCTCTAGTTGATGTTCCATTTTCACTGGAATCTCATCTGTAGTTGATGTTCCAATTTCACAGGGATCTCGTCTCTTGTTGATGTTATAATTTCAATTGGATCTCGTCCCTTGTTGATTTTCAAATCTCACCTGGATCTCATCCCTTGTTGATGTTCTAATCTCACCTGGATCTCATCCCTTGTTGATGTTTTAATCTCAACTGGATCTCGTCCCTTGTTTTAATCTCACCTGGATCTCGTCCCTTGTTGATGTTCTAATCTCACCTGGATCTCTTCCCTTGTTGATGTTCTAATATCACCTGGATCTTGTCCCTTGTTGATGTTCTAATCTCACCTGGATCTCTTCCCTTGTTGATGTTCTAATATCACCTGGATCTCGTCCCTTGTTGATGTTCTAATCTCACCTGGATCTCTTCCCTTGTTGATGTTCAAATCTCATTTGGATCTCATCCTTTGTTGATGTTCTAATTTCACATGGGTCTCGTCCCTTGTTGATGTTTTAATCTCACCTGGATCTCGTCCCTTGTTGATGTTCTATTCTCACCTGGATCTCGTCCCTTGTTGATGTTCTAATCTCACCTGGATCTCGTCCCTGGTTGATGTTCTAATCTCACCTGGATCTTGTCCCTTGTTGATGTTCTTATCTTCCCTGGATCTCGTCCCTTGTTGATGTTCTAATCTCACATGGAAATTGTCCCTTGTTGATGTTCTAATCTCACCTGGATCTCGTTCCTTGTTGATGTTCTAATCTCACATGGAAATTGTCCCTTGTTGATGTTCTAATCTCACCTGGATCTCGTCCCTTGTTGATGTTCTATTCTCACCTGGATCTTGTCCCTTGTTGATGTTCTAATATCACCTGGATCTTGTCCCTTGTTGATGTTCTAATCTCACATGGATCTCATCCCTTGTTGATGTTTTAATCTCACCTGGATCTCATCCCTTGTTGGTGTTCTAATCACTGGGATCTCATCTCTACTTGATGTTCTAATTACACCGGGATCTCATCTCTAGTTGATGTTCCATTTTCACTGGGATCTCATCTCTAGTTGATGTTCCATTTTCACTGGGATCTCGTCTCTAGTTGATGTTCTTATTTCGCTGGGATCTCTTCTCTACTTGAGGTTTTAATTTTACATGAATCTCGTCCCTTGATGAGGTTCTAATTTCACTGGGATTTCATCTCTGGTTGAGGTTCTAATTTCATTGGGATCTCATCAGATTCTCTTGTTGAGGTTCTTATCTCTTGTTGAGGTTCTTATTTCACTGGTATCTGATCTCTTGTTAGCTCGACTGATCAGAGATCAGCAGAGCTTATGCCGTGGTGCGTCGTCCGTCTGTCCGTAAACTTTTTTTTGTAGCGACTACTCCTCTGAAACTACTGAATGGATTTTCATGAAACTTGACAGAAATGTTGCCCATGAAGTCTAGTTGATCCTAGCAAAAATTCATGTTGATGTGAAATCCAAGATGGCCACCAAATCAAAAAATAAGTTTTTAAAAAACAAGTTTGTAGCAACTACTTCTTGAAAACTATAAGTGATATTGATATGGGACTTTTTCTAAAATGATCAGCATGACATGATGTTGGTCCTTGTCAAAAATCGTTTTGATTCAACGTTAAATATGGCTGCCAGCGGCCATCTTTGTTAACATAGAGTTATATAGTAAAAACTTGTAGCGACTACTCCTCTGAAACTACTTGGCGGATTTTCATGAAACTTTACAGGAATGTTGCTCTTAATGTCTAATTGATCCTAGCGAAATTTTAGATCGGCCAGAAATTCAAGATGGCCGCCACAGCTAAAAATAGATTTTTAAAAAATAAGTTTGTAGCGACTACTTCTTGAAAACTAAACGTGATATTGATATGGGACTTTTTCTAAAATGATCAGCATGACATGATGGTTATCCGAGTCGAACATTATTTTGATTCGACGTTAAACATGGCTGCCAGTGGCCATCTTTGTTTACATAGAGTTATATAATGAAAACTTGTAGCGACTACTCCTATGAAACTACTTGACGGATTTTCATGAAACTTAACAGGAATGTTGCTCTTGATGTCTTATTGATCCTAGAAAAATTTCAGGTCGGCCGGAAATTCAAGATGGCCACCATGGCTAAAGATAGATTTTCAAAATACAAGTTTGTAGCGACTTCTTCTTGAAAACTATAAGTGATATTGATATGGGACTTTTTCTAAAATGATCAGCATGACATGATGTTGGTCCTTGTCAAAAATCGTTTTGGTTCGATGTTTAAACATGGCTGCCAGTGGCCATCTTTGTTTACATAGAGTTATATAATGAAAACTTGTAGCGACTATTCCTCTGAAACTACTTGACCGATTTTCATGAAACTTCACAGGAATGTTGCTCTTGATGTCTTCTTATTGATCCTAGCAAAATTTCAGGTCGGCCGGAAATTCAAGATGGCCGCCACGGCTAAAAATAAATTTTCAAAAAACAAGTTTGTAGCGACTACTTCCTGAAATCAAAATCAATCAGTAGAGCTTCAAGGTCATTGACCTCTTGTTGAGGTTCTTATTATACCCTCACTTTCATGAAGTGAAGTGGGGCTATATAGGAATCACGTTGTCCGTAATGTCCAGTCGCATCCCATCACATAACACATAACACATTTTTGTCCCGTTGCGTCCTGTCCCATCCTGTAACACATTTTCATAACTCTTGTTGAATTTCTGTTTCACTAGGATCTCATCTCTTGTTGATGACTGGAATCTCATCTCTGATTGAGGTTCTAATTTCACTGGGATCTCATCTCAGCTTGAGGTTCTAATTACACTGGAATCTCATCTCTGATTGAGGTTCTAATTTTACTGGGATCTCTTCTCTTGAGCTTCTAATTTCACCTCGATCTCATATCTTGTTGAGGTTCTTTTTTTCAGGCTGATGTCATATCTGGTTGAAGTTTTTATTTTACTGGATTTCATATTTTGTTGAGTTTCTAATTTCGCTCAGAGAGGATTATAATAAATCGCTATTGATGTATTCCCTCTGATTTAGCTATTTATGTCTACAAAAGTAATACAATTTAAAATAGGAGTCCTTCTAAAGCCCGGTACACACGGTAAGATTTATCTCATAGGACAAATCTTATACAATCTATCTTATGAGATTGCCTGTTCACACGGTGAGATTAATTTTATGGGATTTTCTGGTGACTCATAAATAATGGTAATACATGCATGCACACACGCACACACACACACACACACACACATACTCTCTCCCCCAACCACCCTCTCGCCCCACTGCCTGCCTGCCTACCTGCCTACCTACTTACATAGATGCATACATATACACGTACAGACGTATGTACGAACACACATACACACATAAACGGAACGGATACATGGAATATACCCACACTTTTCTCTACTTTACCGATTTTTTACGGACACGGACCAGGACATGGACCAGGACACGGATATGCAAAGACAAGTCTGTGGTCCTATTCATAGACAAATGATATATATATATGTTTCCAGCCGTGTTGCTATGTATGAGTTAAAATACCCGCGTGACCAAATCAACAATGCATGTAGCCCCCATGCTGCGAAATTTATGTCAAAGTACACCTCGGCCTGTCGCCACGTGTGTTTGGATGGCGGTGCTTTTGATCTTGTCTTATGGAAATAGAGCATGTTCTATTTCTAGAAGACATCTTTCAGGCCATAAAGTGTGTCTTAAGCCCCTGTACACACGATGCAATTTGTCTCACAAGACATATCTTATACAAGATAAATCTTACCGTGTGTACCGGGCTTAATAATAATGTTTCCACCAATACAGGAAGTTAGTCAATACATTGACATGAATAAAAGAATTGAATTGAATTGAATTGGATTTTATAGTCGCACCAACAGCTAAGGTCATATGGCGACTTTCCAGCTTCCATTGGTGGAGGAAGACCCCAGGTGCCCCTCCGGACAATTTTCGTGCATGGGCGGGCACCTGGGTAGAACCACCGACGTTACACAAGTCAGCTGGATAGCTTCCTCACATAAAGATTCCTAGGCCCCTGAGGGATCGAACCTACAGCGGTGAGGGGCAAGTGATTTCAAGTCAGAGACGTTAACCACTCGGCCACGGACGCCCCGAATAAAAGAATGGCCATCCATTACATTTACACTACTATATGAATGGTCATTCATTACATTTACACTTCTATAGGAATGGTCATTCATTTCATTTACACTACAATAGGAATGGTAATTCATTACATTTACACTACTACATGAATGGTCATTCATTACATTTACACTACTACTAGTCGAAAATTATTTTGATTCGACGTTAAACATGGCTGCTAGCGGCCATCTTTGTTTACATAGAGTTATATAATGAAAACTTGTAGCAACTACTCCTCTGAAACTGCTTGACGGATTTTCATGAAACTTCACACGAATGTTGCTCTTGATGTCTAATTGATCCTAGCAAAACTTCGGGTCGGCCGGAAATTCAAGATGCTCGCCACGGCTAAAAATAGATTTTCAAAAAACAAGTTTATGGGGACTACTTCTTGAAAACTATAAGTGATATTGATATGGGACTTTTTCTAAAATGATCAGCATGTCATGATGTTGGTCCTTGTCGAAAATCGTTTTGATTCGATGTTAAACATGGCTGTCAGCGGCCATCTTTGTTTACATAGAGTTATATAGTAAAAACTTGTAACGACTCCTCCTCTGTAACTACTCGACGGATTTTAATGAAACTTTACAGGTATCTTGCTCTTGATGTCTAATTGATCCTAGCAAAATTTCAGGTCGGCCAGAAATTCAAGATGGCCACCATGGCTAAAAATAGATTTTCAAAATTCAAGTTTGTAGCGACTACTTCTTGAAAACTATAAGTGATATTGATATGGGACTTTTTCTAAAATGATCAGTATGACATGATGTTGATCCTTGTCAAAACTTATTTTGATCTGACATTAAACATGGCCACCAGCGGCCATCTTTGTTTTATACATAGAGTTATATAATGAAAACTTGTAGCGACTACTCCTATGAAACTACTTGATGGATTTTCATGAAACTTCACAGGAATGTTGACCTATCAGTAGAGCTTCAAGGTCATTGACCTCTTGTTGATTGTTTAATTTGCTGGACCATGTATGGTTTTCAAAGTGATTTGCGACGCGATCCTAAGTTAACAATGTAAAAGAAAATAATGTTGTTTTTGTTATATGATGCAATGGATAAATAAAATAAAAATAAAGGAAAATTGAACCTTATTGTTTGATTCTAATTGCATGTGTATAATTAATTAAGTATAAATAAAACGAAGTAAAAAAGAAAAATATTCAATATCGACAGAAATTATGTACCGGTCTGCTGTTCATTGGTAAAAACAATTTCAGGGCAAGTTAAAAAAATCAGGGCAAGTGACTTTTCAGTCAGGGCAAGTGGACTTTTGAAATCTACTTGCCCTGGGCTAGTCCCCAATTTTAATTTTCTTGGAGCACCTGCTATATAGGAAACAGATGGTCCATAACGCTGCATTGCATACAGCATTTTTGTCACGTCGCACAACATATTTTTATGACTTGCATTTCTGAAACAGTTTTGAATGGGTTGTTCCAAAACTACGAAGGTATTTATCCCCCTCAGTGATGGTTCTAGTTTTATATACATGTATACAGGTAATGTCTGTAATGTTTTTGTCACGTCTGTAACTTGGAATAGGTGAGTTTATTTAATGAACCGGTAAACAATAACTTATCTCTACAAGATACTGTTCTGCAGTGTATTAGGCAGAAATTCAAGAACTGGGTGTGCAAATATGTAAACAGGGTGTGCAAAATAAGTTGCTAACAAGCGCTACGCGCCAATTCGCGACAAGTGGTTGTCTCTGGGGTAAAGGTAAAGGTGAAAAAAACAACATTTTAGATCATATTTTTCTATAAATGTAAACAAAACAATAATATTGAGAAAGTAAGACTAGTAAAAGTTTGGAAGTGTTGTTGAGCAAAAAAAATATTTATTTTTTTTACCCCACCCACTCCCCCAAATATTGGCCGTGATTTTTCAAAAACGGCTGTTAAAGGTGAAGGTGCCTGATACAATTCATGTACACCAAATATATGTTGGTAAGATGTAATTGCAACCCTAGATGAAGTACCTATAATGATCACACATAATATGGATTGATGGGCTGTAAACTGTCATCCCACTAACAATATACTTGATAAATTGTTATTTTAGTCATCATCTTAAAAACACTTATAAATTAATTACATGTTTATGGCTGCCAACCCCATGTAATTGTAACAGATGTACATTAGCATTTAAAGTCGGCCAGGAGAGAAGTGAGACATTGTGACGTCCTACAGGATATTTTAAACTACTCACTCACTCTCCACTGCTTCCAGAGTTCCGCCAGTAGCCAACTATGCCAGTAGCACTAGCATCAACACCATGCAATATCAACCCCCATGCAATATCCTTTGAATACAGACTTGTTTTACATTAGCTTGTTAAGGTTTTCCAGTACAGGACTTGACATTCTGGACTTGTGTAAGCATATTGCTAATTATCTGTTTCTGTCTAAATAGACTTTCATTGACTTTAATCGGTTTATACTGGGCGTAATGTGTGTGTGGTGTGTGTGTGTGGGAGGGGGGGGGGGGATCAGATAGCCAGGCATCTATACGGGGTCAGGTAGTGACGTAGCCAGGCATACAGGCATATATACGGGAATCAGGTAGCCAAGTATATATACGGGGGACAGATACGTGGTCAGGTAGCCAGGATATATACGGGGTCAGTTAGCCAGGCATTTATACGGGGTCAGGTAGCCGGGCATATATATGGGGTCAGGTAACCAGGCATATATATGGGGGTCAAGTAACCGGGCATATATACAGGGTCAGGTAGCCATTCAGGGTCATGTAGCCAGGCACATATACCGGGTCAGATAGACAGGCATATATACAGGGTCAGGTACAATATATATACAGTTACCCGAAGACTGATCTGGGTTTACAATGGACGCAAAGGCAATTGTAGTCACGCTTAGCAGGCTAAGGGTTAAATATGTTTCAATGTAACAGTTAGGTATTGATTTCTGTGGTACAGTGACATTATGTTATTGTTGGAGGGCTTGCTAAGATTGTAAAAATGGGGGTTGGCATCAGATACCTTTGTAGCATTGGGTTACCCGAAACATGTTAAATTTGTTAAGGCCTTCAAACATTCATCGCCTTCCACTGTTTGTTGGCTTACAACTTACTCAATCTTTCAGATACATGCCAAGCATTAGACAATATTAGACCTTTGCCGGGAACCAGACAATTCTATTATTGGTCAAGTTTAGCCAGATCAGTGAACAATAAGAAATTGTCAGCCTCATTTCCAATCCTAGATATTTTGAGCCAAATTCATTACATTATGTCACATATTATTAAATATTGATTTCCCCACCAATACTATAGTGTGGTGCTGTTTCTCAGGAAGGACTGGACACAAGTAGCGGAACTTTTGATTGAATTAATGTTGTTTAACGGCTCATCAACACAGTATAGGTTATTTAGAGCCGCCCCAGAGAGAGGGGAAGGATACATAGGAATCTGGGAACCTGCCCTACTCTTATTATCGAATAGATTCCTATGGTTCTTTAACGTGCTCGGATGATAGACCGATACACGGGACCGCCCGGTTTACGTCCCCATCCGACGGACGAGGCTAAGGAAAAGTGTCTTGCCCAAGAACACACCGACGGAACTCAGTGGCACCACGGAGGATTGAACCCGGGGCCGGAACTTTTGATATATTTCTACTAATTATACACCCGTTTTCACTAAGTGAAGTGAGGGCTATATAGGAATCATGTTGTCCAATACGTAATACATTTTTGTCCTGTTTTGTGGCGCACATTTTTATGACTTGCATTCCTCAAACAGTTTTGGTTACAGGTCACGTCAGATTGACCTTACATCAGATTTGAGCCTACAAAATTGTTTGGTATTGACAGCTTCACTGCGCATGTCGCGTTTCAGTAAAACGCTGTGGAGTAGTCTGCGCTCGGTATTGAAAGAGACAATGTCCATAACTTTAAGCTTATAAAACATAACTTAAGAATGGGTTGTTTCCAAACTTCATATACACATAACAATTGATGAGAAAGCGAGGGTATGCATCAGAGATAGTTATAGTTGCTTGTGGTGACCATAATCACGATCTCTCAAAAGCTTTCCACAGTGCGGGCAGCTTGATAGTAGAAAAAATGCATCTGAACCATAGGAATCCATTCGCTAGTAAAAGTAGGACAGGTTCCCGGATCCATTTGCTAGTAAGAGTAGGGCAGGTTCACGGATCCATTGGCCAGTAAGAGTAGGGCAGGTTCCCGGATCCATTTGCTAGTAAGAGTAGGACAGGTTCCCGGATCCATTGGCCAGTAAGAGTAGGACAGGTTCCCGGATCCATTTGCTAGTAAAAGTAGGACAGGTTTCCTGAACCATTGGCTAGTAAGAGTAGGACAGGTTTCCTGATCCATTTGCTAGTAAGAGTAGGACAGGTTCCCGGATCCATTTGCTAGTAAGAGTAGGACAGGTTCCCGGATCCATTTGCTAGTAAGAGTAGGACAGGTTTCCGGATCCATTTGCTAGTAAGAGTAGGACAGGTTCCCAGATCCATTTGCTAGTAAGAGTAGGACAGGTTCCCGGATCCATTTGCTAGTAAGAGTAGGACAGGTTCCCGGATCCATTTGCTAGTAAGAGTAGGACAGGTTTCCTGATCCATTTGCTAGTAAGAGTAGGACAGGTTCCCGGATTCATTTGCTAGTAAGAGTAGGACAGGTTCCCGGATCCAATTTGCTAGTAAGAGTAGGACAGGTTTCCGGATCCATTTGCTAGTAAGAGTAGGACAGGTTCCCAGATCCATTTGCTAGTAAAAGTAGGACAGGTTTCCTGATCCATTGGCCAGTAAGAGTAGGACAGGTTCCCGGATTCATTTGCTAGTAAAAGTAGGACAGGTTCCCGGATCCATTGGCCAGTAAGAGGAGGGCAGGTTCCCGGATCCATTCGCTAGTAAGAGTAGGACAGGTTCCCAGATCCATTTGCTAGTAAAAGTAGGACAGGTTTCCAGATCCATTTGCTAGTAAGAGTAGGACAGGTTCCCAGATCCATTTGCTAGTAAAAGTAGGAGAGGTTTCCTGATCCATTGGCCAGTAAGAGTAGGACAGGTTCCCGGATCCATTTGCTAGTAAAAGTAGGACAGGTTCCCTGATCCATTGGCCAGTAAGAGTAGGACAGGTTCCCGGATCCATTTGCTAGTAAGAGAAGGACAGGTTCCCAGATCCATTCGCTAGTAAGAGTAGGACAGGTTCCCGGATCCATTCGCTAGTAAGAGAAGGACAGGTTCCCGGATCCATTCGCTAGTAAGAGAAGGACAGGTTCCCAGATCCATTCGCCAGTAAGAGGAGGGCAGGTTCCCGGATCCATTCGCTAGTAAGAGTAGGACAGGTTCCCGGATCCATTAGCCAGTAAGAGTAGGGCAGGTTCCCGGATCCATTGGCCAGTAAGAGTAGGACAGGTTCCCGGATCCATTGGCCAGTAAGAGTAGGGCAGGTTCCCGGATCCATTTGCCAGTAAGAGTAGGACAGGTTCCCGGATCCATTGGCCAGTAAGAGTAGGACAGGTTCGTATAATATAATGACCCGCGCGATAAAACGACCCGCGGGTCATTTCATCGCTATTATAAAATGACCCGCCCCATTATAAAATGACCCCCCTTATCTTTTCATCTTATTTGCTTTTATAATGTAGTATTTGCAATCTTTCATTGCACAATAGACTTGAGGAAACAAAAATATAGGGTAACCAGAAAATAATGATGAAATTAAAAAAGTGTGTGTGGTGGAAGGGGGGGGGGGGGGGGGGGGGGGGGGTCACTTTATTATGGCCATAATAAAATGACACCCTCCCCTCTATTTTTTCATCTCATCCTATCTCAATGTAAAAATTATATTATTAAGTCCATAATAGACTTTAAGGAATTAAACTTAGTGTCAACACTGAATTATTTTAATATAAAAAAAGAGTGTGTGTCGGGGGGGGGGGGGGGGGGGGGGTCATCTTATTATGGCATAACAAAGTGACCCCCCTCTATTTTTCATCTTGTCACATTTTTAATGTATATTTGCAATTAAATTTTAGTGATAACACTGAATTATTTTAATATAAAAAAATAAGACGATGAACTTAAAAACAATGTGTGTGTGTGGGGGTGGGGGAGGGGGTCAGTTTATTATGGCCATAATAAAATGACCCTCTCCCTTCTATTTTTTTCATCTCGTATCTCAATGTAAAAATTATAATAATTAAGTACATAATAGACTTTAAGGAATTAAACTTTAGTGTCAACACTGAATTATTTTAATAAAAAAAAAAGAGTGGTTGGGAGGGGGAGGTCATTTTATTATGGCCATAATAAAATGACCCCCTCCCTTCTATTTTTTTCATCTCATCTTATCTCAATGTACAAATTATAATAAATAAGTACATAATATACTTTAAGGAATTAAACTTTAGTGTCAACACTGAATTATTTTAATATAAAAAAAGAGTGTGTGTGGGGGGGGGGGGGGGGGGGGGTCATTTTATTATGGCCATAACAAAGTGACCCCCCTCTATTTTTCATCTTGTCACATTTTTAATGTATATTTGCAATTAAATTTTAGTGATAACACTGAATTATTTTAATATAAAAAAATAAGACGATGAACTTAAAAAACAATGTGTGTGTGTGGGGGTGGGGAGGGGGTCAGTTTATTATGGCCATAACAAAGTGACCCCCCTCTATTTTTCATCTTGTCACATTTTTTATGTACTATTTGCAATCTTTCATTGCACAATAGACTTGGGGAAACAAAAATTTAGGGTAACCAGAAAATAATGATGAACTTAAACAAAATGTGTTTGTGTGTGTGGGGGGGGTGGGGGGGTGGGGGGGGGGGGGTGGGTGGTCTCTTTATTATGACCATAATAAAATGACCCCCTCCCCTCTATTTTTTCATCTCATCCTATCTCATAATAGACTTTAAGGAATTAAACTTTAGTGTTAACAATGAATTGTTTTAATATAAAAATAAGAGTGTGTGTGGAGGGGGGGGGGGGGGGGGGGGGGGGTCATTTTATTATGCCCATGATAAAGTGACCCGCATCCCTTCTGTTTAATTTTTTTTGATTTGCTGGGAACACTAATTTTTTTATTCCAAAAGTCTATATTGAATTAATAAGGATAAATATTACATTGAAATA